>JBBPFD010000069.1:35364-59431 GCA_038363315.1 Mugilogobius chulae
GACCAAAGACGGAGCAAAGATGGACCAAAGACGGAGCAAAGAACGGAAAAGACGAAACCAAAGACGGACAAAGATGGACCAAACACGGACAAAGACGGAGCGAGACGGAGCGAAAGACGGACCAAAGAAGGACCAAGTGAAAGAGCAACAACATGCCGTTGCTACAAGTCGCCCAAACTAACAAAAAGGAGAATGACAGCGTCAAAGTATTTGTCAGACTTTCTTAGTGTAATAATAAACATCAGAACAGCTCAAAGGCTTAATATTGACTTAAACACAAGTAGAGCTTGTTCAACAATCAAAATAAAATAAATAATGATTCAAATGCACTTCAAACACGTTACATTGGATGACCAAACTTTTTCATCAAAACACAAAAGTACGACAGAGGAAGAAGAAACGTGACTGACCATGACAGCAGTGACTGATGCCAGGTGTGTAGATAAAACAGCAACAGAGACACTTTTGTGGATCTACAACACTAAATGTAATGAAGCGTTGGTGTTGTTAATCCTGCTGTAGTTGAGTCTGGAGCAGAGACAGTGAGTTTAGGCTGAATTCAGACAGTTACAGATCGGCCCATGTGGGTGTTCCTTGGGCTGATTTTCTTATTTTAGTTTTTTAAAGGTGAGAATGAGAGAGTCTATCCAAAAAAGCAAAAGTTCAACCTAAACCCTTTATTTAGTCTGATTGTTTAATGAATACAACATCTTTATGCTCATTACAGGACAGTTTAAAAAGTATTTAGTCAGAAAATGTTCTTTTTCAAAACAGCAAAATGGAGAAATATTAAAAAACACGTAACATTTCTCTCCAAACTAACTTAAAGCTGATCATTGTGAGAGCAGACGACTGTTCAAACAACTGTCTGAACAAATAGACAAAATAAGGCCGATGTGGAAAATATCAGACCTCCAAATATCAGCCGGCCGATATAATGGTCTAAGGCTGAGTTGTGACGTCTGTGCAGGTTTTAGTGTCGTTAACGCTCCGTGCTTGAGTCTGGAGCAGATGAAGTGATGTAGTGACAGTGAGTTTAGGCTGAGTCTGCAGGAAACGTCTGTGTGATTGTGTTAAACTGTGATGAAGCTGCTGCTCGTCCCAGTGTGAGTCCCTCTGTATGTGTCCGGTGTGTGTGTGTGTCCCTGTCTGTGTGTGTGTCCTGGTGTGTTCCTGATGTGTGTGTGTGTAGATATAGTTCTAACGACGCTCCGTGTTTCCATCGTCTCTGTTTCCGCTGCACAAACGACTCGTCCCGCTGAGTTTGATGAATCTGAAGTGAACGAGGAGGTTCTACTTACGGAGAGAGGAGCTGGACCACACACAGACCCTGGAGCAAAGACGGACTGAAGACGGAGCAAAGACGGACCAAAGACGGAGCAAAGACGGAGCAAAGACGAAGCAAAGTAGGAGAAAAGGCAGAGCAAAGACGGAGCAAAGACGAAGCAAAGACGGACCGAAGATGGAGCAAAGACAAAGCAAAGACGGAGCAAAGACTGAGCAAAGACGGAGCAAAGACGAACCAAAGACGGAGCAAAGACGGAGCAAAGACGGGGCAAAGACTGAGAAAAGACGGACCAAAGACGGACCAAAGATGGAGCAAAGACGGACCAAAGACAGACAAAGACGGGCCAAAGACGGAGCAAGAGGACCAAAGACGACCAAAGATGGCCAAAGACAGAGCAAAGAAGGACCAAAGATGGAGCAAAGACAAAGCAAAGACGGACCAATGAAGGACCAAAGACGGAGCAAAGACGGAGCAAAGACGGAGCAAAGACGGACCAAAGATAGACCAAAGACGAACCAAAGACGGAGCAAAGAAGGACCAAAGACGGAGCAAAGACGGACCAAAGACGAAGCAAAGACAGACCAAAGACGGACCAAAGACGAACCAAAGACAGACCGAAGACGACCGAAGACAGAGCAAAGACGAGCAAAGACGGACCAAGGAACAACCAAAGAAGGACAAAGACGGAGCAAGACGAACCAAAGAAGGACCAAAGACGAAGCAAAGACGGAGCAAAGACGGAGCAAAGACGGAACAAAGAACAACCAAAGAAGGACCAAAGACGGAGCAAAGAAGGAGCAAAGACGGACAAAGACAGACCAAAGACGGAGCAAAGACGGAGCAAAGACGGAGCAAAGACGGAGCAAAGACGGACCAAAGACGGAGCAAAGAAGGAGCAAAGACGGACCAAAGACGGACCAAAGACGGAGCAAAGACGGACCAAAGACGGAGCAAAGACCAAAGACCAAAGTTGAAGAATGCAACGATTTCTGATTCATAACTCTAAACTCTGTCATTCTGGTGATTTCCTTTAGTGACTATAGACCCGATCACTTTTGTATTTCAACATAAACTGACTTTGAACCAGATTTATTTGAGCTGCAAACGTCTGTGTGAAGTATGATTGGTCTGGAAAACGTTTATGTCGCGTGAACAAAGCGAAATGTTTGTGAATGAATTATTAAATCAAACATTTGGGAGTGTTTTAGTCTGATTTAGTTTGGGTTTGTGCTGCTCCAGTCACAAGATGGCCGAGCGAGCACACTTTTACCACAGCTCATTGTCCCTGTGTGTGTTTGTACAGTAAATGTGTGTGAGTGTGTGTACAGTCTGTGTGCGTGTGTAGGAGTGTATATATATGTGTGTGTGTAAGTGTGTGTGATGAAGCTGGTTCTCTGTCGTGACCTTTTCTGTGACAGACGACTCACTGCTTCAGTTCATTAACGTCCCGCAACCTTTTATAACAACAGACACTAAAGCAAAGACAAGAGAGAGAAGAACCAGGGCCAAAACAGGACCGGGACACCACCGAAATATAACCAAAACCTTTTATAACAACAGACACTAAAGAAGGAGAGAAGAGAGAGAGAACAGGACTGGGACAAGACCGAAATATAACCAAAACCTTTTACAACAACAGACACTAAAGTAGAGGCACAAGAGAGAGAGGAACCAGGGCCAGAAGAGGGAGGGAGAACGCCGAAATACAGCCAAAACAGACACCAACCAACGACAGAAGATAAAAGAACCGTGATAACACCAAAAGAGAGTCGAAACACGTCCAAATGCTTTTGGAATAAAAGAGAGGAGAGAAAGAGAGGAGGGTGCTTAACACCAAAAAACAGAGACAAAGACAATTTCTTTAGTTTTGCTTTCGTTCAACACAAGAAAGTTCTCATCACACCATTTAACAAATCTGTCTACTTCTAGAAAAAAGTCTGAAGTGTCTTTTTCCTTCTGCAATAGAGACAGAATGGCAGAATCATCAGAAAACTTTCAATACAGTTTTGAGGATACAAGCTTCGGCACTCATCAGTAAACAAAGTAAATTAAACTGGTGAGCTCACACAACCTTGTGGAGCTCCTGTAAGTTTTACTGTCAGACAGTGTGCCTTTCACACTGACCCGCTGACTGTGATCTGTTAAAAGGAACCCCGAATATTTACATAAATAGATCCAAAATACTTGGCGTAGGTATACTTACTAAAAAGTAGAACTTAAAGTAAACAAATATTCGCCGTTTGACGTAAAATTGTCATGTTTACAACAACTTCCTGATATTACGGGCGCCGCCATCTTGAGGTGATGACGCAGAATCTGTGGCGCACTGGCGCAGTGAGCGTCAGTCGTGAGACGCACTGGAGCAGTGAGCGTCAGTCGTGAGACGCACTGGAGCAGTGAGCGTCAGTAGTGAGACGCACTGGAGCAGTGAGCGTCAGTCGTGAGACGCACTGGAGCAGTGAGCGTCAGTAGTGAGACGCACTGGAGCAGTGAGCGTCAGTCGTGAGACGCACTGGAGCAGTGAGCGTCAGTCGTGAGACGCACTGGAGCAGTGAGCGTCAGTAGTGTTTGTCTGGTTAACAGGAGCGTCAGTAGTGTTTCGTCTGGTTAACAGGAGCGTCAGTAGTGTTTCGTTGGTTAACAGGAGCGTCAGTAGTGTTTCGTCTGGTTAACAGGAGCGTCAGTAGTGTTTCGTCTGGTTAACAGGAGCGTAGTAGTGTTTCGTCTGGTTAACAGGAGCGTCAGTAGTGTTTCGTCTGGTTAACAGGAGCGTCAGTAGTTTTACATTGAGTGGCTTTTGGTTGTGATTTCGTCTCGGGAGGAAACAAGGAGAATGTTTAAGCTTTCATAACTTTCCTCGTAGTTACACGATTCGACGTCATACTACCCATAATGCACTGTGTTGTAAACAATGATGGCGTCTTCCGTGAAAATATATTTCTTAAAAGTTTAATAAAACGGTAGATTTTTCTGATTTTTTTTTGTGTATTTATATCTTTGATGATATAAGGAAAACTCCAAAACAAACATTTAAAAATTCTCGGGGTTCCTTTTAAAAAAGCCTGGTATCTGATTATACAAGGGGACACATTAAGCTCACTCATCCTCTTAATTAAAATATGTGGCTGTAGCGTATTGAACACCGAACTGAAATCAGTTAATAAAAGACGGGCGTATGCTTTACACTCCTCCAAGTGTCTGTTAATAAAATGTGTCAGAGTCAAGAGGGCGTCTTCTGTACTTCTGTTCATTTTGTAAGCGAATTGCATTGGATCCAAAGATCAGCTGATTTCAGATTTAATTGATCCAATGACAATTTTTTCAAGACATTTCACAACAAGTGAAGTAAGTGCAACCGGGCGATAGTCATTGTTCTCCAGGCAGTTCTTTTTGGGCACAGGGATGATGATAGAGCTTTTCCAGAGAGCAGGAATGGTGTGAGTATCCAGATTATCCAGATTGAAATATGGGACTCCACAAGCGCCCGGAGGACTTCCGGGGGCAGATATGTTTGAAATGTCTCTACTATAAAATTCCCAGAGTCCAAATCAGGTAAGCAGTCCAACGCAGCTTGTTGCTCCTGTGAAAAGTCTCTGGTTTCAAATCGGCAGAAGAACTCATTCAGTTCTCCTGCCTTTTCCGCTTCATTCAGAACATTAATATGCCTGCTGGATGGGGACATATTTGTCTTTAACAGAATTCCATAACTTTCCAGTGTCCATCCCACTACAATCAGATTCAAATTGTTCCTTTGTTCGGTGTCTAGCTGTTCTCAGTTTCTTGTCAAGGGATTTTAGAAGGTCCTTAAAAATCTCCACTTTTAAAAGCCATTATGTTTCTGGTGTTTCTGGAGACACTGTGTGAGAGTCTCTTCAGTCTGACCCGGGGCAGCTGTGGCCACGACACTTCATCATCTCAAAAAGAACAACAGTCTTTTTGTCTTCAGACTTCGAATGAGAACAAAACCCGACTCCGAACGTTTAATCAAATCAGAAAACCAGACTGAAACTGGATCTGTTTGTTTAACCAATCACAGCCCTCGATTCTGAACGGCAGCACTTCCTGTTTGTTTAAGACTAATTATGGACAAATAAAAGAGACACAAAGAGACCAGACTTAGACCAGGACCAGGACTGAGACCAGGACCAGGACTGAGACCAGAGACCAGACCAGAGACCAGAGACCGGGACTATAACAGGACTAAAGCAGGACTAAAGAGACGCAGCACTTCCTGTTTGTTTAAGACTAATTATGAACAAATAAAAGAGACACAAGAGACCAGACTGAGACCAGGACTGAGACCAGGACCAGGACTGAGACCAGGACCAGGACTGAGACCAGGACCAGGACTGAGACCAGAGACCAGACCAGAGACCAGAGACCGGAACTATAACAGGACTAAACCAGGACTAAAAGGGAGAGAGGAGAAAGAGAGAGAGAAAGAGAAGAGAGCGAGAAAGAGGAAGAGAGAGAGAAGAGAGAAAGAGAGGGAGAGAGAAAGAGAGAGAAGAGAAAGAGAGAGAGAAGAGAGGGAGAGAGAAAAAAGACTGAAGAGACAGAGAGAAGGCGGTAAAGAGAGAAAAGAGGGAGAGAGAAAGAGAGAGAGGAGAGAGAGAGAGAGAGAAAGAGAGAAGAAGAAAGAGAGAGAGAAGAGAGAGGGAGAGAGAAAGAGAGAGAGAGGAGAGAGAGAGAGAGAGAGAGAGAGAGAAAGAGAGAGAGAAGAGAAAGAGAGAGAGATATAAGGAGGGAAGAGAGAGAGAAAAAAGACTGAAGAGACAGAGAGAAGGCGGTAAAGAGAGAAAAGAGAGAGAGAGAAAGAGAGAGAGAAGAAGAGAGGGAGATATAAGGAGGGAAGAGAGAGAGAGAGAAAAAGACTGAAGAGACAGAGAGAAGGCGGTAAAGAGAGAAAAAGGGAGAGAGTATAACGGTTTTATTCTAAGAATCTGCTCTTTTAGTTTTCTGTCGTTGAATCTGTAGAAACTCAAACCTGAACGAAAGGAGAGGTGTGCAGGTCAAAGGTCACGAGGTCCCGGTTCTTCAGGAGCTGCAGGTCAAAGGTCACGAGGTCCCGGTCCTTCTTCACACTTTGTCTTTGTCAGGTTATGATCGTTAGTGTTAAAGTCAGACGTGTTAAAGTCAGACGTGTTAAAGTCAGACGTGTTAAAAGTCAGACGTGTTAAAGAGGCTGTAAAACCAGAATAGATCCAACTCACTGTCACTCACACTATTTATACTGTGCTTTTCCACCTTATGTCAACTCACATGTGTCAAAGCTGTGTCATGAGAGAACAATAATCCTTTTCTCTCTCTTCTCTCTCTCTCTCTCTCTTCTCTTTCTCTTTCTCTTTCTCTCTCCCTCTCTCTTTCTTTTCTCTCTCTCTCCCTCTCTCTCTCTCTCTCCCTCTCTCCCTCTCTCTCTCTCCCTCTTTTTCTCTCTCTTTCTCTCTCTCCCTCTCCTCTCTTTCTCTCACATCTCTCTGTCCCCCCTTTTTCTCTCTCTCTTTTCTCTCTCCTCTCTCGTCTCTCCTCTCTCAATTCTCTCTCTCGCTTTTCTCTCCCTCTGCTCTCTTTTCCTCTTCCTTTCTCTCTCTCTCTCTCGTCTCTCTCTCTCTCTCCTCTTTTTTTCTCTTTCTTTCTCTTCTCTCTCTCTCTCTTTTTATCTCGTCTCTTTTCTCTCCCTCTCTCTCTCTTTTTCTCTCTTCTTCTCTTTTCTCTTCTCTCCCTCTCTCTTTTCCTCTCTCTCTCATCTCTTTTCTCTCCTCTCTCTCCTCTATTTTCTCTATCTTCTCTCGCCTTCTTCTCATCTCTCCTCTCTCCTCCTCTTCTCCTTTTCTTCTCTCTCTCTCTCTCTCTCTCTGCTCTTTTTCTTCGTTTTTCCTCCCCTCCTCTCTCCTCTCGCTCATTTATCTCCTCTCTCCTTCTCCCTTTTCTCTCGCGGCGTCGCCTTTCCCGCCTCCCCCCCTCCTTTTTTTTTTTCTTCTCCACCTGTCTCTTCTCTCCATCTCTCCCGTCTTTTTCTCTCTCTCCTCTCCCCCCTCTCTCTGGGAGTCTTCTTTTCTCTCTCTCTCTCTTTCCACACTCTCCTCCTCTTTCTCTCCCTCGTCTCTTCTCTTTCTCGCCTCTTTTTTTCCCTCTCTCATTTCCTCTTCTCCTCCTCTCTCTTCTCTCCTCTCTCTCTCCCTCTTCTCTTTCTCATCCCTCTCCTTTTCTCTCTTTTCTCTCTCTTCTCCATCTCTACTCTCTCTTTTCTCGTCATCATCTCTCTCTCCTCTCTCTTTTCTCGTCCTCTCTCTCTCTTTTCTCTCTCTTCCCTCTCTTCTTCTCTTTCTCTCTCTTTTTCTCTTTGTCCCTTTTCTCTTCTCCTCTCCCACTCTTCAAGCTCTTTTCTCGTCTCCTCTCCTATTGTCTCTCTCTCTTCTCTCTTTTCTCTCTCCTCATCCCTCTCTCCTCTCTTTTCCCTCTCTCTTTCTCTTCCACCTTCCTCTCTCTCTTTTTTCTCTCTCTTTCCTCTTTCTGTCCCGTCTTATCTCTTCTCTCCGCTCTCCCCGTTTTTTCATCTCATCTCTTCTGTCCGCCCCCTAATTTCTTCTCTTTCTCTCTCTCCTCTCTCTCTTTTCTCCTCACTTTCTCTCTGTCACCCCGGCCTTTTTTCTCTCTCTCTTTTCTCTCTCCCTCTCTCTCTCTCTCGTCTCTCTCCTCTCTCTCCCTCTTTTTTCTCTTCTCTTTTCTCTTCTCTCCTCTCTTTCTATCTCCTCTTGTTCTCCTTCTCTCTCATCTCTTTTTTCCACTCTCCTCTCTCGTCTTTTCACTCTCTCTCTTTTTCTCCCTCTCTCTTTTCTCTCTCTTCTCTCGTCTCTCCTCCTCTCAGTCTCTTCTCTCTCTCCCCCTCTTTTTCTTTCTCTCTCTTTCCTCTTCTCTCCTCTTCTCCTCTTCTCTCTCGTCTCTTTTCTCTCTCTCTCCTCTTTTTTCACTCCTCTCGTCTCTTTTCATCTCTCTTTTTCTCTCCCTCTCTTCTTTTCTCTCTCCTTCTCCCTCTTCTCTCTTTTCTTTCTCTCGTCTCATCATCTTTTCTCTTCCCTCTCTCTCTTTTCTTTCTCTCACTCTCTCGTCCCCGCCCCCCTTTTTTCTCTCTATCCTTTTTCATCTCATCCTCTCTCTCGTCTCTCTCATCTGTTCCCTCTTTATTCTCATCTCTTTCTTCTTCTTCCTCTCTCTCTCTCTCTCTCTCCCTCTCTTTTTTCTCTCTCTCTCCTCTTTTTCTCTCTCTTCTCTCTTCTCTCTGCTCTCGTTCTCTCTCATCTCTCTCCCTCTTTTTTCTCTTTTTTTTCCTTCTCTCCTCTCTCCTCTCTTTTCTCTCTCCTCTCTCTTTCTCCTTTCTCTCCCTCTCTCCTCTTCTCTCTCTCATCTCCCTCTCTCTTCCTCTCTCTCTCTCTCTCTTCTCTCTATTCTCTCTCTCACCTCTCTTTCATCCTCTTTTTCTCCCTCTCTCTCTCTCTTCTCTCTCTTCTCACTCTCTCTCTTCTTCTTCTCCCTCTTCTCCTCTTCTCCCTCTCTCTCTCCTTCTCTTTTCTCTCTCTTCTCTTCTCTCCTCTCTCTCTTCTCTTTTCTCTCTCTTCTCTCTTCTTCCTGATCCCTCCGTCTCCTCTTTTCTCTCTCTCTTTTCTTCTCTCTCTCTCCTCTTCTTCTCTCGGTCTCTCTCTCTTTTCTCTCTCTCTTCTCTCTCTCCTCTCCTCTTCTCTCTCTCTCTCTCTCTCTTCTCTCTCCCTCTCTCTCTCTCTCTCCCTTCTCTCTCTCCTCTCTTCTCTCCTCTTCTCCTTTTTTTTTCCCCCTCTTCTCCCTCTTCTTCTTCTCTCTCTCCTCTCCTCTTCTCTCCCCTCTCTCTTTCCTCTCTCACTCTCTCTCTCCTCCCAGTCTTCCTCCTCCTCCTCTCTCTCTCTCTCGTCCTCTCTCTCTCTCCCTCTTTTTCTCTCTCTTTTCTTCTCTCCCTCTCTCTTCTCTCTCTCTTTTCTCTCTCCTCTCTTTTCTCTCTCCTCTTTCACTCTCTCTCTTTTCTCTCCTCTCTCTCTCTCTCTCTCTCTCTCTCCTCTCTCTCTCTCTCTCTCTCCCTCTTTTCTCTTCTTTCTCTTCTCTCCCTCTCTCTCTCTGCGTTCTGATTGGCCGTGCAGGTCAGACAAACATTATCTGTCCTGTAAGAATCACAAACGTCTCAACACTAAAGCAGAGGAAACTTTTAGCTCCAGTCAGTGTTTTAAATGTTACTGAAGCACATTTAGAGTTAATAATCTGTTTTCAGACGTCACTTTGGTTTGAACCGAGAGAGAAAAGGCCATAAAAGTCAAAGAAACAGAGAAATGTGAGAGAAAAGTGAGTTTAAATGAGGTTTGAGTTCAGAATCGAAGGAGAGAGTTGGACTTTAAAACAGATTTAATCCGATCGAGCTTCAGCAGCTTCCTCCAGCTAAAGAAGAGGAAGTTTTAAATGGTCTAAATGTATTATAAATGTGTGTAAATGTGTGTTTGTGGTGGAGAGAACGTTCTGTACGACGTGTGAAAGTGACACAGACTTTTTACTGGATTAGATTTGTAAATGGACGAGTTTAAAGGACGTGAGAGCTGTAAATGAACCAGAGTTTGTTCTTTTACAGCGGCGGCGCGGCGCGGGTAACGGGTTTGAATAAATCTGAATCTGAGACGCTTCATGAGAGAAAAGAGAAGAAGAACCGCTGCTTAAAACGTGAATGAAACCAGGATTATTTACACCAGGGTGTCCAAACTTTTTTCACAGTGGGCCGCATTTTGAAATGTGTATGAAGAGGTGGCCATAAATGTCTATGAAGAGAATCATTCAAAATGTTCAATTTGACCACATTTTAATGAACCACAAAGGGATCCCTGACTATGAAGATAAATATGGGTCATTCTCTGAAAGTGGACCGTTTTGACCATTGGTTATTGACAGGTTTTCATTAAGTAAATAATAATAATTTTGTATTAATTTTTTATGTAATATATACTACTAATGTACCTCTAAAAGACTTTAAAAAATTGCAGCCCAAGATCAGATGGAACTTTTTTTTACAACCTGTTTTTCAAAA
Organism: Mugilogobius chulae; assembly: GCA_038363315.1. Lineage (NCBI taxonomy): Eukaryota > Metazoa > Chordata > Actinopteri > Gobiiformes > Gobiidae > Mugilogobius > Mugilogobius chulae. The sequence continues at coordinate 45,747 of JBBPFD010000069.1, forward strand.
AAATAGCTTAAATCCTGACCAAAAGTGTGACATTTTATCCAGCAATAAACATGATGTAATGTCCTCATGTAAACTCCATAAAATACTGCATTGAAACACAATAAATGAAGAATAATGTCTGTTTTTCTACTTTTGTATTGAGTTTAGTGAAAATGAAGCTGAATTCCTGGGTATCCGATGTAACTGTTGGTGTCATAAAGTTAACACGGACCTGATCAGTTTTATCAGCAAGTGAAGACTTTCACGCTCAGGAACCTTCAGCGGATAAACACCACTAATGTGTGTATTCAGAGAGAATAGCTCAAAAATCACATTCGGAGAGAAAATATATCTATGAAAAACATAACTTATTATTTCGTGTCTTAAAAATACGATTTACATGGTGAGTTTCATTTCAATCCAGCACGGCACTGTGGATTTTGCTCTGAAACGGCACGATTTACGACAGTTTTGCCAAACAACAACACACGTCTCCATTTGCAGTGAAAAGTCAAAACTCACGTTGAAAAGTTTGTGTCCGTATTGTTACTCGCGGAAAAAATGTTACCTTGGTATTAATATGGATTTGTTATTTTGGAATGAAAGCTAAGGCAACGTAAATATTTTGAATTATCATTTAGACGTGGAGCCCATGTTATATTCAGCTTTCTCATGTTTTTATCACCGTGAGTTTTTTGGTGGATTTGTGATTGAATGAGACATGAAATCGGTTGGTATTACAACTAAAATATTTGCTTGTTGGTGTACTTGAGCCTCAAATTCAATAATTTCTTGATTAAATGTGTTCCTTTTCATAGTTCCTTTACTTATAATATAATATATAATATTTTATTAGTATATAGCAACTCTCTCAGCTAAAAAATGTCGTCAAATTGGTGTCCATGCTACATGTGGAAATATGCTCCATTGAGAGCAATTGAAATTAAAAAATGAAATGGCTATATTGGAAGAAATAGTTGTGCATCTTTCTTGACATCATAGATCCTGTCAGTACACTTCTCAAGGGAAATTAACCTAAAAATAAACAATTGCTGCAGTTGAATTTTCAGCCTGGATGTCACACTTTTGTCCCACTTTCAGAGAATCACCCATATGGCTAAAAATGCTAGTTCTCTCCATGTTTACTAAAATAAATTACAAACAAATATCTAACCTCTTACTATTTTTATAAAATTGTCATTGTTTTGGAGCCACTGGCAGCAGCCATATTGTCCAGGTGCAATGCATTCTGGGTTGATGATGTCAAATGATTGCTCTTGGTTATCCACGATAACCTCGTTTTTATAAAGCTCTTATCTTCAAACACTGAAAGAAATAAACTTACTTTGTCTATTCAAACGTTTACAGCATCACTTATGTAGTTTTTATTATAAATTCTCTCTTTTGTGGGATGTTTTTACTGCACCATAAACTCCATATTCCATTTGTGCAGATCTTAAAAACAACATTCACAATATTATCTACTTTCTTCGATATATGCCCAGCTCTACCATTTTAAATATTTCACTTTCAGAAGTCAGATTTGGTGTCCAGAAAACCGTCTGACTAAAAAGGAAAACCAAACGATCACGATTTTCAAATTAAACCCTGTAACATTACCATTTATAGTTTAGTTTTCTGATGAATAAAAAAATCTGGGAAAAAAGTGTGTTAAAGTGCAATAAACAACTGCTTTTTAAAATAAACACAAACTAGAAATTAATGAATGTTCTTTGTCTGGTTTCTCATTTCACTCATGTTCTAGAGCCACACTCCTGTTTAAAGAGCCACACTCATTTTAAAGAGCCCACACTCCTGTCTAAAGACACACCATGTTAAAGAGCCACACTCATGTTAAAGAGCCACACTCCTGTTTAAAGAGCCACACTCATGTTTAAAGAGCCACACTCATGTTTAAAGAGCCAACCAAACACTTCATGTTTAAAGAGCCACACTCATGTTTAAAGAGCCACACTCCTGTTTAAAGAGCCACACTCATGTTTAAAGAGCCACACTCCTGTTTAAAGAGCCACACTCATGTTAAAGAGCCACACTCATGTTTAAGAGCCACACTCATGTTTAAAGAGCCACACTCATGTCTAAAGAGCCACACTCATGTTTAAAGAGCCACACTCCTGTTAAAGAGCCACACTCATGTCTAAAGAGCCACACTCATGTTTAAAGAGCCACACTCATGTTTAAAGAGCCACACTCATGTCTAAAGAGCCACACTCATGTTTAAAGAGCCACACTCATGTCTAAAGAGCCACACTCCTGTTTAAAGAGCCACACTCATGTCTAAAGAGCCACACTCATGTTTAAAGAGCCACACTCCTGTTTTAAAGAGCCACACTCATGTTTAAAGAGCCACACTCATGTCTAAAGAGCCACACTCATGTTTAAAAGAGCCACACTCATGTTTAAAGAGCCACACTCATGTCTAAAGAGCCACACTCATGTCTAAAGAGCCACACTCATGTTTAAAGAGCCACACTCATGTTTAAAGAGCCACACTCATGTTTAAAGAGCCACACTCCTGTTTAAAGAGCCACACTCATGTTTAAAGAGCCACACTCCTGTTTAAAGAGCCACACTCCTGTTTAAAGAGCCACACTCATGTTTAAAGAGCCACACTCATGTCTAAAGAGCCACACTCCTGTTTAAAGAGCCACACTCATGTTTAAGACACACTCATTTAAAGAGCCACACTCAATGTTTAAAGAGCCACAATGAGCCACACTCATGTTTAAAGAGCCACACTTTCTAAAGAGCCACACTCATGAGCCACTCATGTTTAAAGAGCCACATGTTTAAAGAGCCACACTCATGTTTAAGAGCCACACTCATGTCTAAAGAGCCACACTCAGAGTGTTTAAAGAGCCACACTCCTGTTCATGTTTAAAGAGCCACACTCATGTCTAAAGAGCCACACTCATGTTAAAGAGCCACACTCATGTCTACACTCAAGCCACACTCCTCATGTCTTAAAGAGCCACACTCATCATGTTTAAAGAGCCAACACTCATGTTTTTTAAAGAGCCACACTCATGTTTAAAGAGCCACACTTTTAAAGAGTCTAAAGAGCCACACTCATGTTTAAAGAGCCACACTCATGTTTAAAGCTGTTTAAAGAGCCACACTCCTGTTAAAGAGCCACACTCATTTAAAGAGCCACACTCATGTTTAAAGAGCCACACTCATGTTTAAAGAGCCACACTCATGTCACACTCCTGTTTAAAGAGCCACACTCCTGTTTAAAGAGCCACACTCTTCTCTGTTTAAGAGCCACACTCATGTCTAAAGTGTTTAAAGAGCCACACTCCTGTTTAAAGAGCCACACTCATGCTAAAGAGCCACACTCATGTTTAAAGAGCCACACTCATGTTTCAGTTTAAAGAGCCACACTCCTGTTTAAAGAGCCACACTCATGTTTAAAGAGCCACACTCATGTTTTAAAGAGCCACACTCATGTTTAAAGAGCCACACTCCTGTTTAAAGAGCCAACTCATGTTAAAGAGCCACACTCATGTTTAAAGAGCCACACTCCTGTTTAAAGAGAAAGAGCCACACTCATGTTTAAAAGATGAGCCACACTCATGTTTAAAGAGCCACACTCTTCGCCACACTCCTTAAAGAGCCACACTCCTGTTTTAAAGAGCCACACTCAGAGCCACACTCCTTTAAAGAGCCACACTCATGGCCACCACTCATGTTTAAAGAGCCACACTCATGTTTAAAGAGCCACACTCAATGTCTAAAGAGCCACACTCATGTTTAAAGAGCCACACTCATGTCTAAAGAGCCACACTCATGTTTAAAGAGCCACACTCATGTTAAAAGCCACACTCATTAAAACACATGTTAAGAGCCACACTCATGTTTAAAGAGCCACACTCATGTTTAAAGAGCCGTATGTGGCTCTGGAGCCGCAGGTTGCAGACTCCTGGTTTAGAGAGAGGACAGATCATGAGGACAGCTTAAATAAAAGAGAATAAAGTGTTCAAATCAAACTTCTCTCGAAAATGTCACAAGAAAACCACTTGGGAGCCAGTTTTTCACTGAAAGAGAAAAATATCGTTGTTCTTGTCCATAGATCTAATATTCTCTGGACAGGACATTTCTGTTTGTAGTCGTTGTAAATCAGCCCCAGCGGTCGCTCCTTTAGTCCAGCAGCAGGAGCTCATGTTCGATAGAAACAACAACTACAGCTTTAAAACTGTTGATTCTGACCTTTCACATTATAAACTTGTTTCCAGTTCAAAAGGTTTTAGTTTCGTATAAAAGTCTTTTTAAGCTTTAGCTTCGGCTCCAGCTGCTCACACTGTAACTCCGCTCTGATTGGTCAGAACGGTCACAAGTCCGCTCCTCGTGGAAAGAATCTTGGGGAAACACAACTGTGAATGTTCCAGAGCCTGTAGCGCACAAAGCTAAAGGCTAAAGGAGCTAACGGATGGGAACGAACGTCACTGAGCAAAAGCCACTGACACACAGCGCCGCCATCTTTGATCACCGGGGCTTGTTCTTGTCATTTTAGGCAATAATCATAATTGAAACTGGATTAACAGCTCCATAAACCCTTTGCATGAGAGTAGGCCTAACTGTTGCGTTGGTGTTCATTTAAACCAGTGTAAACCAGCTCGTTGTTGGACAGTTCTTCGGAGCTGGAGCTTGGACTTATTCTGATTCAGACTTTGGTGAATCTGCAGATGGAAGTATTTTTTCTGAGCTTGTGTGAATCATCAGAGGATCAGGATCTGCTCTTTCATGAGACTGAAGAGGTGATTTTTACTTTTGTTTCAGGTTAGAAGGAGGTTGTAGCTCAGAAAATCTGTTCGCTCGCGTCTAAGGCTTTACAGGAATTAGGGTCTTAAAAGGAACCCTGAATATTTACATAAATAGATCGAAAATACTTGGCGTAGGTATACTTACTAAAAAGTAGAACTTAAAGTAAACAAATATTTGCCGTAACGTAAAATTGTTATGTTTACAACAACTTCCTGATTTTACGGGCGCCGCCATCTTGAGGTGATGACGCAGAATCGTGTGGCGCAGTGAGCGTCAGTCGTGAGGCGCACTGGAGCAGTGAGCGTCAGTCGTGAGACGCACTGGAGCAGTGAGAGTCAGTCGTGAGACGCACTGGAGCAGTGAGAGTCAGTCGTGAGACGCACTGGAGCAGTGAGCGTCAGTCGTGAGACGCACTGGCGCAGTGAGCGTCAGTCGTGAGACGCACTGGCGCAGTGAGCGTCAGTCGTGAGACGCACTGGAGCAGTGAGCGTCAGTCGTGAGACGCACTGGAGCAGTGAGAGTCAGTCGTGAGACGCACTGGCGCAGTGAGCGTCAGTCGTGAGACGCACTGGCGCAGTGAGCGTCAGTCGTGAGACGCACTGGCGCAGTGAGCGTCAGTCGTGAGACGCATGGAGCAGTGAGAGTCAGTCGTGAGACGCACTGGAGCAGTGAGCGTCAGTCGTGAGACGCACGCAACAGCTGCAACAGTTGCCGTTGATCTGGTTAACAGGAGCGTCAGTAGTGTTTCGTCTGGTTAACAGGAGCGTCAGTAGTGTTTCGTCTGGTTAACAGTGTCAGTAGTGTTTCGTCTGGTTAACAGGAGCGTCAGTAGTGTTTCGTCTGGTTAACAGGAGCGTCAGTAGTGTTTCGTCTGGTTAACAGAAGCGTCAGTAGTGTTTCGTCTGGTTAACAGGAGTGTCAGTAGTGTTTCGTCTGGTTAACAGAAGCGTCAGTAGTGTTCGTCTGGTACAGGAGCGTCAGTAGTGTTTCGTCTGGTTAACAGGAGCGTCAGTAGTGTTTCGTCTGGTTAACAGGAGCGTCAGTAGTGTTTCGTCTGGTTAACAGGAGCGTCAGTAGTGTTTCGTCTGGTTAACAGGAGCGTCAGTAGTGGTTTCGTCTGGTTAACAGAAGCGTCAGTAGTGTTTCGTTGGTAAGGAGCGTCAGTGTTTCGTCTGGTTAACAGAGCGTCAGTAGTGTTTCGTCTGGTTAACAGGAGCGTCAGTAGTGTTTCTGGTAACAAAGCGTCAGTAGTGTTCGTCTGGTTAACAGGAGCGTCAGTAGTGTTTCGTCTGGTAACAGGAGCGTCAGTAAGTGTTTCGTCTGGTTAACAGAAGGTCAGTAGTGTTTCGTCTGGTTAACAGGAGCGTCAGTAGTGTTTCGTCTGGTTACAGGAGCGTCAGTAGTGTTCGTCTGGTTAACAGGAGCGTCAGTAGTGTTTCGTCTGGTTAACAGGAGCGTCAGTAGTGTTTCGTCTGGTTAACAGGAGCGTCAGTAGTGTTTCGTCTGGTTACAGGAGCGTCAGTAGTGTTTCGTCTGGTTAACAGGAGCGTCAGTAGTGTTTCGTCTGGTTAACAGGAGCGTCAGTAGTGTTTCGTCTGGTTAACAGAAGCGTCAGTAGTGTTTCGTCTGGTTAACAGGAGTGTCAGTAGTGTTTCGTCTGGTTAACAGAAGCGTCAGTAGTGTTTCGTCTGGTTAACAGGAGCGTCAGTAGTGTTTCGTCTGGTTAACAGAAGCGTCAGTAGTGTTTGTAAAATGGTACATTGTGTGGCTTTTGGTTGTGATTTGGTCTCAGGAGGAAACAAGGAGAATGTTTAAAGTGAACCCTGACAATAATCACATGTTTACCCTAAAACTCTTATATTATCATCACTTCTATAAATACAGGATAATACCTCGGAATATTTGTAGTTTTATTAAAATAGTGTTTTAAAGAAATACCTGGAGGCTGCCATTTGCTTTGGTTATGACATCAAATGGTTGTCTTGTGCCTTCTGGTGGTTGTCAAGGTAACAGCCTAGGGAGCAACTATGGTAGGAGTAACCATGGCAACAACCAAAAGCAACCATTTGACATCATCAACCCAGAATGCATTGCACCTGGACAATATGGCTGCTCCCAGTGGCTCCAAAACAATGACAATTTTATAAAAATAGTAGAGGTTAGATATTTGTTTGTAATTTATTTTAGTAACATGGCCAGAACTAGCATTTAAGCCATATTTGTCTTCATAGTCAGGGATCCTTTTAAGCTTTCATAACTTTCCTCGTAGTTACACGATTCGACGTCATACTACCCATAATGCACTGTGTTGTAAACAATGATGGCGTCTTCCGTGAAAATATATTTCTTAAAAGTTTAATAAAACGGTCGATGTTCAGATTATTTTGTGTGTATTTATATCTTTGATGATATAAGGAAAACTCGAAAACAAACATTTAAAAATTCTCGGGGTTCCTTTTAAAACTTGAATGACTGACAACAGCACAGTTTAAAGTGCCCATGACAGGTTGAACGACTCATTTCACAAAGACGTAGTTAAGAGCATTATATTTAGGATTTTACGAAACATTTTTTAAATTCATTCCAGTTTGGCCATTATTCACCATTAAAAGTTTACTTCCTGTTTATAAATGATGACATCACGCTGGTAGTAGCCTGGCAACCGTGTAATAAATGAGGCTAAAACTCTTCTAATGTAACAGGCTTTTTTAATTGAGCCATGAAAGTACGCTAGAACTCGCTTGTTTTATTAAATGTGCGTCTACAAAGCCAGAGAAATCTGTTTCTTGTGAGAAAATTGAAAATGTTTACCAGGAAGTAGAGCAGAGTTCTAAAATGATGTCATCACTTAAACTCTGCTACTTCCTGGTATTTTCAACATATTTCACATTTTTCTTTACAAACTTGTTCTTGATTAATGCAAAACTATAATTTATTATTAAAACAGGTGATAATCTACCAAATTAAATGAAAATTAGAAAAACTTAAAAAACTGTCATACGCACTTTAAGCTAGAATTCTAAATAAAACTGCTGCAGGTCAGGCTAACATTAGACACCAATGTTCAGTTCACAATCAAACAGCATTTCAACCACAATAAAACATCTGGCGTCTGATTTCTTGTTTCTTTTGCTTCACAGAGCAGCTGATCAAGAGGAAAGCAGAAGCTGATTTTACTCCAGACACAAGTCAGAGTGAGACACAACTGTTCAAACCTTTTTCCTGATCAAATAAATAAAAAATAAACATCCAGAGTTCTGACAGAGAAAATCCAAACATAAAGCCTCAAAGACCTGACTGAATGAGCTTTATTATGTCACGTTTAGAGCTGAGCATGTCTTCTGTTTCTCACCAGAAAAAAGAGTAAAAAACACACAGGAGTTTTTTCTTTTCGTCCCTGAACACGACGAACGGAAAGAGCGAATGAGGAGGAGTGAAGGAGTTTTGTGAGTTTATTTTATTGAACGATATGAAAAGTTTGAGGTTTTTCTTATATTAATGTGTCAGTTTAGGCTTTATTTAGAGAGAGAGAAAGGAGAGAGAAAGAGAGAGAGACAGAAAGAGAGAAAGAGAGAGAGAGAAAGAGAGAAAGAGAAATAACGAGAGAGAAAGAGAGAAGAGAAAGAAAGAGAAAGATGAGAGGGAGAGAGAGAAGAAGAGAGAAGGAGAGAGAAGAGAGAGAGAGAGAAAGAGAAAAGAGAGAGAAAGAGAGAGGGGAGAGAGAGGAAGAGAGAAAAGAGAGGGTGAGGAGAAAGAGAGGGAGAGAGAAAAGAAGAGAGAGAGAAGAGAGAGCGAGAGAGAGAGAGAGAGAGAGAGAGAGAGAGAGAGAGAAAGAGAAAAGAGAGAGAAGAGAGAGGGAGAGAAAGAGAAAGAGAGAAAGAAAGAGAAGTGGAGAGAAAAAGAGGAAGAGAGAGAGAGAAGGAGAGAGGAAAGAGAGAAAAGAGAGAGGGAGAGAGAAAGAGAGGGAGAGAGAAAAGAAAAAATGAGACGGAAGATGAGAGAGAAATAGAGAAAGATGAAGAGAGAGAGAGGAGAGAGAGAAAGAGAGAGAGAGAGAGAGAAGAGGGAGAGAGAGAGAAAGAAGAGAAAAAAGAGAGAGGAAGAGAAAGAGAGAGGAAAAAGAAAGAGAGAGAGAGAGAGGAGTGGGGGAGGGCAGATGAACCAGAAGCAGAGAGGAGAAGATGGACAGAGTTGGGGAAGGAGAAAGAGAAAGAGAGAGAATAACAGACTCATATAAATGAGTTTAATCCACATTATGTTTTGTATTTTAAGTTTAATTACACTTTGACTTTTTACAGTGATGGTCTGGTCACCACCGGATTTAAATAACTAAATCAACATTATTTACCTTTACGTCACTCCTGATTGATCAATACCAGCGACGATATTTAGAAAATCGTTAAACTTCGCTCTGATTGGCCGCTTGACGGGAACAGGCTGTGCGCAGAGAAAACGCGTCGCTAAAGCGGTTTATTCAGACGTCAAAATACAAAACGCGCAAAGATTTATGACGCAAAACGATGAAACACGACGTCTGTCAAAGCGCTGGGTCACGTTCGGAGGTGACGCAAGAGTTTTGAGAATTCAGAAATCACAGAATATTAATAAATCTTTTAGTTTTCGCGGTGACAGAAGCGAAAAAACGCACAGAGATTAAACAAGTGTCACTCAAAATGGAAAACGCGCAGAAACAGGCGACATTTTGAGGTTTTGCGCACGCGAAAGAGGTTTTGCGCGTTGATAAAAGCGGATATTTAAGTGTTTTCTTTGTCAAACTGGTTTAAATAACGAGATTTGATAAAAACAGAAGGTTTTTGGTGCGTAATCCGCTTGCGTCAGCGCGTAAAACATGCAATCCAAGCGGAAAAAACGCTGGAAACGCAAGAGATTCCAGGTATTTTTTGCTGATTTTGTTGACGTCGCGAAAAGCGCAGGTGCAGTTGGAGCGAAAACAGTTTGAGAAAAGCTGTTTTGGTTTTAATAGTCGCTCTGGTTTGGAGAGAGCGCGCGCGTCAAAGCCAGGCGCGCGCAGAAACGGGGAGAATTTGACCTCGGCGGGACGAACTCACGCGGAATGTGATAATTATTGGAGTTTAAAGTCGTTATTTATATTGAGCCCGTAACGACGCGGCCGCGCTGAGGTCAGACCGTTTCAGATGATTCGCATTCGCGGCTAAAATTAGAACAAAAACAGTTAGCTCTCTGCGTAATGCTGTGACAATGCGACCCACAGCGAAGGGAAGAGCGGATAAAAACACTCCGCGACGTGGAAAGTGAATAATGGCGTGACAGAGCTGGACGCGGAGGTTTGACGCGCGTGGAGAAGCGTCAGAGGCGGAAATGTGACTTTAGCGTCAGTTTAAAGACTTGGTTGGGTTTGAAACAGCAGCAGCAGCGCCTCGTAATCACTTTGTGGAATAAAAGCTGCGTTACTCACGTGTGGAGCTCGTGCGGGGAAAGCAGGTCCAGGCTCGTGCGCGTCACCCCAGAAGAGCGCACGCGGCGGGAAGCGGATCCATCCCGAAGAAAAAGAAAAGCAAAAGAAACTGTTTAGATCCAAACGCGTCCGTGGAAAGTGCGTGGCGTCCGGGGAAGTGTCCGGGGAGGTGTCCGCGGAAGGAGCGAGGTGTCCCGGGAGAGGCGCGCGCGGTGTCCGGGGAGAGGCGCGCGCGGAGAGTCCCGGGAGCCGTCAGCGCGTCATCCTGCCGCTTCTGCCGCAGGTCCGCAGCTCCGGGACCGCGGTGGACAGTTTGTTATCCGCGCGGTGAGGAGCGGTGATGAGCGGTGCGGAGGAGGAAAGTCACCGCGCGGCAGAGGAAGTTTGGAGACGCGCGGTGAGGTGTGGAGCGGCGCGCGGTGAAGCACAGAATGAAGCGCGAGGAGGAGACACAGCACCGCACGCGCGCGGGGACGAGAGAGGAGGAGAGGGAGGGGGAGGAGTATCGCGAGGTTGGGTGTGGGACCTGAACCTGCGAGAACAGCTGCTCTGGGACAGAGGCGCGCGCTCCTCCCTCTCTCTCTCTCCTCTCTCTCTTCTTCCTCTCTCTCTCCTCCCCCTCTCTCTCTCTCTCTCTCCCTCTCTCTCTCTCTTTTTTTTATTTTTTTATTTTATTTAATTTATTTTAAAAGGGGACCATGTACAATTAGAACATAAATGCCATTTGATGCATTGTACCAGAGTTAGCCTTAGGCTAGTTTACATCTGCAGTCCCCTGGCAGGGAAAGGAACAGCCCACAAACACTTCAGTGTCTAAGGCTGAATCCAGCCACACGTAACATTTACACACATAATAAAATAACATAATGCACTCCACACATATACATGCATACAGATTCTTACAGAGCCAGTAACAGAAATACAGGAGCAACTGGAGCTAATGATTACAATGCTGGTTGCTCTTGAGGTATTTTTTTTAGCTCAGTTTTTAAACCATTTATATGTACCACGTGTTTTAATGTATTCAGGCAGCATGTTCCACTGTGTGGTAGCCTTCACTGAAAAGGCGCGATTGACCAAAAGTAGAACGACGGAAGGTTAATGCAGTCATGTAAAGAGCTATTCTTGTGGATCTCACTGAATTTACACTTCGATAATCCACAAAATCCTTCAAACAGCCAGGAGCCAAGCCATTTAGAAATTTTGAACCACCAGACACAAGTTGAATAAAAAGTCGGGAAATTATCAAAAACTCAAAAGATTATGTTTGGCCAAGATGGTACAGTGATGGTGCATTTTAGAGGGCTTTTTATCAAGATCTCAAGGCTGTTTATACACCGACTCTAAAGGTCTTATTGCAGTTTCTCCAGCCTGTCCCAACAGTGATACAGTAGGACAAGTGGGAAAAGACAGAGCATGCATAAATGTCCTGGCTGCTTCCAAGGAAAGACAGGGCCTAATATGTCTGAAGTTAGCAAGGCTATATTTAATGGTTTTTGCCAGTATTCTTGATATGTTTTTTAAAGTTTAGGTTTGCGTCTAATATGACCCAAGATATTTAAATTCGGACACACAGACAATCTTTCATTGTTGATAAAAATATACAGATGTTGAATTTTTTGCATTTGTCTTTGAAAAAAGAACATAGCTTCTAGTTTTGCTGATGTTTAAGCAAGACAGGATTGCTCGATGCCATTCAGAGACATTTTCCAAAGCTTTAGAGAGTTTTTCCGCTGCCAGGTGACTAGTTTTAGCATGAGTATATAATACTGTGTCATCAGCGTACAGTTTAATTGAACGTTCTGGCAGTGCTCTGGGAGATCGTTAATATAGAGGCTGAAGAGCAAAGGGCCAATACAGACCCCTGTGGTACACCCATTGTGCACTCCAAATAGCTCGAGCAGGCATCCCCATATTTAACACACTGAAATCTACCGGACAAATATGAGGTCAACCAAGCAAGAGTTTTTGTCTGAGAAAACCAAAATGTGAAAGTTTTGAAATAAGAACATGATGATTGACTAAATCAAAAGCTTTACTCAAATCTAAGAAGATGCACCAACCACTCCCCCTCTGTCGAGTCTGGATCTGATTGCTCTGTCAGGTGCAGAGTGGCAGTTTCAGTTGAATAGTTTTTCCTAAAACCAAATTGAAGAGGGTGTAGGCCATTGCTGCTTGAATTTAGATGCGTTATCATTTGTTCATAAATAATTTTTTCCGCAATTTTTGAAACCACGGGTAAGATGCTTATGGGCCTATAATTGTTTGCATCGTTGTAATCTCCAGATTTATGAATTGGAGTAACAACAGCCCTCTTCCAGTTTGCAGGAAAAACACTTTTGGCAATTGAGAGATTGATCAGATAAGTAATTGGAGAAACCAAAGTGTTTACATGCTGTTTGATTAGTGCAGCATCATGTTTGTATACATCTTTACTTTTGGAGTTTTTAAGAGAATATATAACTTTTTCAACCTCACCTTCACCAACTAACTGAAAATCACAACCATTAGTTGACTCATTCAATTTCTTGGTTGTCAGGTTTAAATGTGAGAATCGCTCTCCAATCACTTGAACAGACTCAATAAAGTAAGAGTTAAAGGCTGTGGCTATGCCCAGGTCGTCCTCAATTATTTTGTCCTTAACACTTAGTTGAAGGTTCCGCATTTGTGTTTTTTCTCTCCCCATAAGGTGATTTATATTTTTCCAAATTACAAAACTATTTCCTTTTGCCTCATCTAACATTTGTAAATAGAACCTTGACTTAACAATACGCATTTCATTAATAACCTTATTTCTGAGACTTTTATACATCAGCCAATCAGTTTCCCTTTTATATTTCACAGCTTTCTTTAATATGAAATCTCTTTTTTTCATTTGTTGCCATAAATAATCATTGAACCATGGTAGGCTAACCTTAGAGCCACTTTTCCTTTTTGTTTTTACAGTGTACTTTTCTATGAGAGTGTTTATTTTATCTGCAAAAGAGTAAGAAGCAGAATCCAAATCATCACAAAATAGTATTTCATTCCAATTGATATCATTTAGTTCCTGGTCAAATAAGACTTTTTTACATGGTGGTATTTTGTAGGAAGAGACACGTTGCAGTCTGTTTTTAAATCTCAATTTAGTCAGTTTCCTTGTCATTACAGTCAAATTATGGTCTGAGAGGCCAGTTATGAAGTTGTAACATTTTGTCACTCTTTCAGGCTTGTTGGAAAATATTAAATCTATCTGTGAACTTGAGTTTTTAGCTATCCTTGTGGGACCTTTAACCAGTTGTTCAAACAGATATTTATCTGTAACAGCTTTAAGTTTTTTCTCTTCACCTTGTCATCCCAGTTTATGTTCATGTCACCCATTACAATCACTTCTTTGTTGTTACACTCTTTGAGGGCAGATGTTAATCCATCAAGAAAAGTGTCATTTGCGTTTGGAGGTCTGTAAAGTCCAATTATAATGAAAGACATTTGTGGTGACAAAGAC
>JBBPFD010000069.1:71768-115499 GCA_038363315.1 Mugilogobius chulae
CGTGGTGCAGAATGAATGGCGATTCACTAAAGGGATCCTGTTATAAAGATAAATATGGTTTAAACACTAGTACTGGTATGTTTACTAAAATAAAATTACAAACAAATATCTAACCTCTTACTATTTTTTATAAAATTTCATTGTTTGGAGCCACTGGCAGCAGCCATATTGTCCAGGTGCAATGCATTCTGGGTTGATGATGTCAAATGGTTGCTTTTGTTGTTGCCATGGTTACTCCTGCCATAGTTGCTCCCTCGGTGTTACCTTGACAACCACCAGAAGACACAGACAACCATTTGACGTCACAGCCAGGACAAAATGGAGCCTCCAGGTATCTCTTTAAAACACTATTTAAATAAAACTACAAATACTTCCAAGTATTTGTCCTGTATTTATATAAGTGATGATATTATAAGTGTTTTAGGGTAAACATGTGATTATAGCCAGGGTTCACTTTAAGTCACAATTCGATTCAGTTTTTGATTTTGTTCGATTTTGTTAGTTTATCTATCAACATTCAAACAATAAACAGTCATATTTAGTCGTTAAACCATCAGTTGTTAACTAAACATAATAATACACATTCAGTCTGGTCTGGCACAAGTTCACGCTTTGTTTCTTCAAACATTGTGACTGTTATTGTTTTATTGTGTGTATTATACAACTACAGAGTGTGTGTAAGTCAGTGGCTGCATGAAAAAACTGATCGATTCTGGCCTTTCGATTTGATTTCTGTGAACTTCGATAGATTTTCGATGTTTTCGATCGATTTTCCATCCCTAGTGCAGAAGCAGACACATTATCAGAGAGTAAATGTGACTTTAAGTGAAGATTTGTTTAATGGAGCAGTTCATGTCTGCAGTAGTTTGTGTGACAGACTCTGGACTCATATTCTCATGTGTCTGTGTGTGTATGTGTATCTGTGTGAGTGTTGTTGACTGTGGCAGCTGTTCAGGTCGCTCTATTCTGGTCACTGTGACATTCTCTATTGTCTCTGCGCTCAAAGACTACAAACATGGAGGATTGTAGTCCTAATGCTCACTTCTATGGTCTCTTCTAAACAAAGACTACAAACATGGAGGATTGTAGTCCTAATGTTCACATGTTCTTTCTGTGTGTGTTTTGTTTTTGTGTGCTCTTGTGCAGGACTAACTTCTCTGGAACAATAAAGGTTTTCATTCTTTCATTTCAGCTCCAGGTCCAATCACAGAAGGTTACACTCCAGGTCCAATCACAGAAGTTACATATTATGAATGTTGTTTTCAAAATATCCAAAAAATAAATAATATATCAAGAGCAAAGTGACTTGTTTTGCCACAAAATGTGAAAAATACTTCTTTTTTTTCTCCACTGGAAATCAGTCAAAAATTGCATCCAGTTGAAACGTTCACTAAAACCATTATCATATTCTGTTTTCAGTGTAAGAATATAATACAATCATTCATATTTAAAATAACGAATATGTGCCGTGTTTTCACCGAATATTGATATTGGAAAACGTTAAAAGGTCGTTTTGATTTATGTAAGATGTATGTAAGACTTATTGTTGACAGTAAAATCATACATTACCAGACTGGTATAGCCCATGTTATAATAATTATTATTGTCTGTTAACTGTTATTCTTAAAAGTGTATTAAAAGAAAATATAAGTCAAATTGTCATTGTTTTCGACCCTCAGTACATATACGTATAAGAAGGCTGCTCAATGCTCTTTTCCCCTACGCTCCCTGAACACCTGAACGCTCCCTCAGCTCTGGTCACGCCCCACGGAAGAACTGGCTCAAAAACTTGAAACTGAAAAAAGAAGATCTGAAACTGAAAAAAGAAGCTCTGAAACTGAAAAAGTTATCGAAGTTGAAAAAAAAATCTGAATGTGGAAAAAAAATCTGAAACTTAAAAATGGATTTTGAACCTGAAAAAATAATTCAAGAAAAAAAATAAATTGAATAAATTTTATTATTATTTTATTATTTTTCAAAGTTCAATTAATGAATTGGATTTTCAGTTTCAAGTTTTTGTTTTTCAGTTTCAAACATTATGACCTTAACCTTGCGCAAGTATAAGCTCAAAATTTGAAACTGAAAAAAGAAAATCTGAAACTGAAAAAACATTATTCAAAGTTGAAAAACCGATCTGAATGTGAAAAAAATATATCTGAAACCTAAAAAATAACAACTGAAACTGTAAAAATGGATTTTAAACTTGAAAAAATAATTCAAGAAAAAACTATTTAATTAATTTTATTATTTTTCAAAGTTCAGTGATATGAATTGGACATTCAGTTTTAAGTATTTATTTTTCAGTTTCAAACATTATGACCCTAATCTAGCTCCATAGACGTTCTGGATCAACATCGTCTCATAGTTTAAAGACATTTTAGCACATTTCGTCTGAATATTGTTATTGAGATTCTTAAATATATCTTCATTTTGTCAATATCATCCACACATACGTCACTTTCCATATTGAGTTTGTTGTTGAACCTGGAAAACTCTCTTCTTTTGGCTCCGAGGTTTGAGGTTTCAGAGATCTGTGCTGAGTTTGTACAATGGTGTGTTTAGTTCCTTCACTTTCAGTAAAAATCCCTCTCAGTTGAATAAAAGAAACTCCTTTATTGTGTCTGTTGCAGAGGTGAAGTCGTCTCACAGTAAAAACGGCCGCTCAGACTCTGCAGACGCCTCAGCTCCAGGTCCCGGTCCTGGTCCTGGTCCAGCGGGTCCTGGTTCAGTCTGGTTCTGGTCCTGGCTCTGGTCGGACTCTGGAGTTCCATCGCTGTGGTTTACTTCGACGTGGTGGATTATGACTCTGTTCTGGGTGAGTTTTGATTCTTTTATAACGACGGAAAACAGAGAAATATCAGATAAACTGTTGTGTTTAGTCAGACCAGAGGTGGAGCAAGGCAAGTTCATATTACACATTTTTTACTATCTATTCTTATGTTATTATTTATTTATTTTAGGTTAGGGTCATTATTAAATTCAAGGCTACAATAAATGTATGTTTTTCCTTTAATAACATTCTGTTCTGTCGAGCTAAAGTTATAATAAAATGATTCGATGCGTGTGGACGTGAAAAGTTAAGAAACTCAAAAGTTCAGGGTCCCCGATGTGACTGATTATTGTTTATAGTTTTTTAGAGAATATCGTGAATATCGAGTATGTTGTTTATAGTTAAAACTGACATAAAAAGAACCTGTAAGAATAGAAAATAGAGAAAATGATGCAGTAACTTTCAACTGAGGATATAAATATAATAAGTCTGCACTTCTGTGATTCATTTGCAAACATTTCACGTGACATCCCAGTGTCTCCAGACCAATAATACTTCACACAGACGTTTGCAGCTCAAATAAATCTGGTTCAAAGTCAGTTTATGTTGGAAATCACCAGATTGAAACAGTTTAAATTATGTTTTAGATATTTAATGACAAAGTTCAGTGTTTTTAATCAGAAATCTTGTTCATCTAGATTCATGACGTCATCTCATTCTACAACTTGAACACAGCCGTAATAATCGTCTGAATATCGTTATCGAGATGTGAACAAAAACATATCCAGATATTCATTTGTGTCAATATCGCCCAGCCCTATTTAGAGTGGCCCTCTGATATAAACTCCAGGTTCTGTGAAACACTGCGGCCCAGCTCTGTCCTGTGTATGAAGGGCAAAAGAAGAGCCACAGAGGCCTGAATGGAAAAAAACACTGAAAATAAACTTCTAAAATGCATTGGAATGAAGCAAATTGTTCAAAAATGTGATCTTCCCTTCAAAGGAAAAACACAGTATCTGCGCCGTTAGTTAAATGAGAAAAACAGAATTACATTTAATTAATTTATACGCTGTTTCTTCTGTGTTTTTATATTAAACCTCAGGATGAGTGAATACTTGGCAATTAAAAAACATTAAAATACATTTTACTTTTAAGCTCAAAATGTGAACTTAAAAACAGTAAATGAGGTCCTCTGTGAAAACACATTTCAGGGCTCCAGACTGCGAGCAAATGCTCGCATTTTGCGACTATTTTTGGCCCCAGTGCGAGTATTTTTTTCAGCCACTCGCTCCGGTGCGAGCAGATATTAAAATGTCTTTTTTCATTTTTTGTCTCGTGTTACACAGCATTAAATCTGTATCAAACTGCGTAGTTTCCGTGTCTTTAACTCTGGAACAATACATGGGCACGCGCACATGGGTAGTGCGTTCAAACGTAACTCGACTCCATTCATGACTTTCATGACAACGCTTATCAGGGCTGTGAAATGTCGGGCGTGCGCGTCGATGTGGGGTCCTGTTCTTCTCTGTCACACGCAGAACACAGAGGAGAGCATTAACTAGGTGTGTGTGTTTACCGTGTGTGTTCGTCCCTCCACTTGTCCTCGTTCCTCGCGCTGCCTCCGCCCCACGTACTGCTTTGGATCTCCGTGTCACTATTATTCCGTGCGTCAAAGTAAAACTTTCCGAGCGCCACTGAACGTGACCAACGTGTTATGACTTGCGTGTAAAAACACGGGCCAACAAAGTATTCACAGTCCGTTCATTTGTTTCCTCTCCTTCGTTTTACTTTAGTCCGTGCGCGCGCACGGTCCTCGTGCACTGTGTGTCCCGAGCGCTCCGCTTTCACTTCGTTTATGACTCGATCCTTACAGAGACACGATCCGAAATCCGTGACAAATAAAAACATCTTTATCCTTTATCCAACGTCTGGGCTTTACGTGCAGAGGCAGAGTGGATGGCCCAGGTCAGATAGGCTTCCGCCGGTGACCCGCCCCCTGTGTGGAGCTGTGCGGAGCTGAGGACGCGCGGTTTGTGGGAATCTCCTGCGTGAGGCTGTATTTTTAAGCTGATAATTTTGCTCTTACGTCGTGTCAGAAACACATCACATTTTACAATGTTTGTACTTTATAATCTAGGCCTGTATCTAACAGTCCATTTCACTTTATATTTGGCTGTATTTAACACTAATACAAATAAGCTTCATATCTGCAGTAACTAACTAATTATACATTCAAAACAACACAGCATAGCTAATTGTAAAATTTAAACTACTATTAATTATATATGAATTAACAATTTACGGCCAGTGCCCCTAAATTTTTCTCTGTGCCCTTAAGTTGAATCAGTTAGGGGCTACAGTGTTCCTTGAGAAAAAAGTTAGTCTGGAGCCCTGCATTTGGGGACATTTTTACAGCCAAACTGATAAGTTTTATAGTTTATGAGTTAAATAATAAATAGTGAAAGTTTCAAGTCTTTAATTTTTAAATGAGACTCACAAACATTTAGTAGTTTCTGTGATTGAGCCAAAGGATAGGATGTTCTGATGATTTCAAACACACTTTTCCTGTTTTACTGAAGAATTTACAGTTACTGCAATTTTAACTTCAAGATTTCTCAAACACGCTGCAGAGTTGAGCCATAAAACTTTGACAGTAAAACAAGTGACATGAAACTGTTTTGGTCTTAACAACATTTTGACAAATAATTGCAGTTACTGCGTTTTTCCTTTGTAGGGAAGTATCCTCGGAAGGACACTCTGCACAATTAAATACAACTCAAAATAATGTAACGTAACCCTCTTCAAACCAGATGGCTCATCTCAAGGGCATTCCATCAAATCAAATAATTTCAATATAAATGGACACAATAGTCCATGTTATATGTGGATATAGAGGGATTATTTGTTTCTCAACCTGGGCGATGCGCGCACCCCGCCTGTAGAAAGAGCCTCCACACATAGACACAAACAGTGGAAACAAGTGTAAAAAGCTCCGTTGTCAGCTAATGTCAAGAGTTTATCATGACACGGTGGTGCAGTGGTTAGTGCTCTGGCCTCACAGCAAGAAGGTTCTGGGTTCGACTCCCGGGGCCTTTCTATGTGGAGTTTGCATGTTCTCCCCGTGTCTGCGTAGGTTTCCTCCTACAACTAAAAACATGTCCAATGGGCCTCACCAGGACGACAGATGGAAATGAGCTGTAAACTACAATCTGGTACAAACATCTGCCTTTGTGCTTCATGTAACTGTACATTGTCCTTAATAAACATTATCTTACCTTACCTTTGTGAAAACAAAAGTTCTGCTGCTAAA
Source organism: Mugilogobius chulae (assembly GCA_038363315.1). Taxonomy (NCBI): domain Eukaryota; kingdom Metazoa; phylum Chordata; class Actinopteri; order Gobiiformes; family Gobiidae; genus Mugilogobius; species Mugilogobius chulae. Next base: position 77,849 of record JBBPFD010000069.1, read on the forward strand.
TTAACATTTATGGATGAATTTTGATCCTACGACCCTTAGAAGTTACATTCAGGTAAGTGAATGTAAAAAAACACGGTCTCAAGCTTCAGGGACAGACGTCTGTCAGACCGGTTCAGACCTGATCCAAACAGCTCGCTGTCATCCTGTTTCGTTGTTTAATTTAAAGAAGTTTCCCCAGGTAACCAGATGGAGATGAGCTCTTTCTGCAGGACGCACGCGCAGTAGGACGGAGAGTGACGTCCACCCAAAATCCCTCTATATCATCAGTAGTAGGCCCCTCTATCATCGGTAGTAGGCCCCTCTATATCATCGGTAGTAGGCCCCTCTATATCATCAGTAGTAGGCCCCTCTATATCATCGGTAGTAGGCCCCTCTATATCATCGGTAGTAGGCCCCTCTATATCATCGTAGTAGGCCCCTCTATATCATCGGTAGTAGGCCCCTCTATATCATCGGTAGTAGGCCCCTCTATATCATCGGTAGTAGGCCCCTCTATATCATCGTAGTAGGCCCTCTATATCATCGAGTAGCCCTTATATCATGTAGTAGGCCCCTCTATATCATCGGTAGTAGGCCCCTCTATATCATCGGTAGTAGGCCCCTCTATATCATCGGTAGTAGGCCCCTCTATATCATCGGTAGTAGGCCCTCTATATCATCGGTAGCCCTCTATATCATCGGCAGTAGGCCCTCTATATCATCGGTAGTAGGCCCCTCTATATCATCGGTAGTAGGCCCCTCTATATCATCGGTAGTAGGCCCCTCTATATCATCGGTAGTAGGCCCTCTATATCATCGTAGTAGGCCCCTCTATATCATCGGTAGTAGGCCCCTCTATATCATCGGTAGTAGACCCCTCTATATCATCGGTAGTAGGCCCCTCTATATCATCGGTAGTAGGCCTATATTTAAAATACGGACCTCGACTAACTCTGACTTGATCAATTCGGCCCAACTTCATTTGAGTTTGACAAACCTGGTATAGAGAGAGCCCTCTAGTGGCCAACAGAGGAATAACTAAGACCAGCTGTTTTTTTATGTAACTACTGAAAGAGTTTGAGTGAAGTTTGTGTTTTTGATGCTAAATGTGTTTTTTCCCGCTGCAGCCAGAGCCAAGGATTTACGACTAAACTTTACAAACGTTTTACAAGGTACAAACAGACGCCATTTTGTTTCAGTCGACATCATTATTTTGAGTTTTTTAGGCTGCGTTCACACTAAAACTAACATATCGTTGAAATACTTAGAATATTGTGAGTTTTGTCTTGAAGAAAAGAAAAACATGACTTAATAAAATAAGACTTTTAGTTGTGAACGCAGCCCGCACTGTAAAAAATATAAGACAGTTTAACTTAAAAAGGCAAGTACAATTTCTGCCTTAAAGTTTTATGTCGATTAAACTTGTGTATGTGAGTTGTCTGTTTTTCACTCTGTCTCTTCATTTATCCGTCTCTCTCTTTTCTCTATTTGTCTCTCCCTCTTCTCTCTCTCTCCCTCTCGCTCTCTTCTCCTTCTCTCTGTTTCATTCTCTTTATTTCTGTTTCTCACTCATTTCTCTCTCTTCTCTCTCCTCATCTCTTTTCCCCTGTCTCTTCCCTTTTCTTTCTTCTCTCTCTCTCTTTTCCCTCTCTTTCTTCTCTTTCTTTATTCTTTTCTTCTCTCTCTTTCTTCTCTTTTTTCTCTCTCTTTCTTCTCTCTTTTCTTCTCTCTTTCTTCTCTCTCTTTCATTCTTTTCTCTTTTCTTCTCATTTCATTCTTCTCTCTTTTTCTTCAATCTCTTCTCTCTTTTCTTCTCTCTCTTTCATTCTTCTCTCTTTCTTCTCTCTCTTTCTTCTCTTTTATTCTTCTCTCTTTCATTCTTCTCTCTCTTTCTTCTCTTTCATTCTTCTCTCTTTTTCTTCTCTCTCTTTCATTCTTCTCTCTCTTTCATTCTTCTCTCTTTCTTCTCTCTCTTTCTTCTCTTTCATTCTTCTCTCTCTTCTTCTCTTTCATTCTTCTCTCTCTTTCTTCTCTTTCATTCTTCTCTCTTTTTCTTCTCTCTCTTTCATTCTTCTCTCTCTTTCTTCTCATCTCTTTCTTCCCTCTCTTTCATTCTTTTCTCTTTTTCTTCTCATTTCATTCTTCTCTCTTTTTCTTCCAATCTCTTCTCTCTTTTCTTCTCTCTTTCATTCTTCTCTCTTTCTTCTCTCTCTTTCTTCTCTTTCATTCTTCTCTCTTTTTCTCAATCTCTTCTCTCTTTTTCTTCTCTCTTTCATTCTTCTCTCTTTCTTCTCTCTCTTTCTTCTCTTCATTCTTCTCTCTCTTTCTTCTCTCTTTCATTCTTCTCTCTTTCTTCTCTCTCTTTCATTCTTCTCTTCTTCTCTCTCTTTCTTCTCTTTCATTCTTCTCTCTCTTTCATTCTTCTCTCTCTTTCTTCTCTTTCATTCTTCTCTCTTTCTTCTCTCTCTTTCTTCTCTTTCATTCTTCTCTCTCTTTCTTCTTTTCATTCTTCTCTCTCTTTCTTCTCTCTCTTTCTTCTCTCTCTTTCTTCTCTCTCTTTCTTCTCTCTCTTTCTTCTCTTTCATTCTTCTCTCTTTTCTCTCTCTCTTTCTTCTCATCTCTTTCTTCTCTCTGTTTCTCTTTTTCTTCTCTCTCTTTCTTCTCATCTCTTTCTTCTCTCTCTTTCTTCTCTCTCTTTCATTCTCTCTCTTTCTTCTCTCTCTTTCTTCTCTCTCTTTCTTCTCTTTCATTCTGTTCTCTTTTTCTTCTCTCTCTTTCTTCTCATCTCTTTCTTCTCTCTGTCTCTCTTTCTTCTCTCTCTTTCTTCTCTTTCATTCTCCTCTCTTTTTCTTCTTTTTCATTCTTCTCTCTCTTTCTTCTCTCTTTCTTCTTTTTCATTCTTCTCTCTTTCTTCTCTCTTTCTTTCTCTCTTTCATTCTTCTCTCTTCTTCTCTCTCTTTCTTCTCTCTCTTTCTTCTCTTTCATTCTTCTTCTTTTTCTTCTCTCTCTTTCTTCTCATCTCTTTCTTCTCTCTGTTCTTTTTTCTTCTCTTTCTTTCTCTCTCTTTCTTCTCTCTCTTTCTTCTCTCTCTTTCATTCTTCTCTCTTTCTTCTCTCTCTTTCTTCTCTCTCTTTCTTCTCTTTCATTCTGTTCTCTCTTTCTTCTCTCTCTTTTCTTCTCATCTCTTTCTTCTCTCTGTTCTCTCTTTCTTCTCTCTCTTTCTTCTCTTTCATTCTCCTCTCTTTTCTTCTCTCTCTTTCTTCTCATCTCTTTCTTCTCTCTGTTCTCTTTTCTTCTCTCTCTTTCTTCTCTCATCTCTTCCTTCTCCCTCTCTCCCTCTCTTTCTTCTCCTTTTCTCTCTCTCTCTCATAACTTAAAAGTCTAACAGCCCGATCTTGCCCCTTTGTCTTAGCCGGTCTTAGCCTTGGTCTTAAGTATTCCTCTGTTGGCCACTAGTGGCTCTCTCCAAGCTCTATACACTGTCAGTGTAGAAGGTCTGGCTCCAGCCAGATGTGAGGGGGTGCAGTTTTTTTCATTGAACCTGACACATGCTCACGCCTGTGACAAGTGAGCAGCTGCTTTAGGATTACAGGTAAAGAGAACTGTAGCAGCAGCTTCAGTTTGGAAAAAAACTGTAATAATATACATTTATTTGGTGAAAGTCTATGTACTTGACAGACTTTAACAACTTCGTCTAAAAATGTGTCTTTTACATAAAGCTTGTTGACTTAATAAAAAAGATAATCAGATGTGAGAGTGAACATGGGTCAGTGTGAATGCTATGGAAAGGCCAAAGAGGCCATCATGTATTTTTTAAACCATTTTTTATGTGTCAACACGTTAAAAAAATGTTGGCCTCATTTTTAGACAAAGTTGATCAAGTCTGTCAAGTAAATAGACTTTCACCAAATAGATTTCTATTATTGCAGTTTTTTTTTTCAAACTGAAGCTGCTGCTACAGTTCTCTTTTGCCTGTAATCCTAAAGCAGCTGCTCACTTGTCACAGGCGTGAGCATGTGTCAGGTTCAATGAAAAAAACTGCACCCCCTCACATCTGGCTGGAGCCACACCTTCTACACTGACAGTGTATAGAGCTTGGAGAGAGCCACTAGTGGCCAACAGAGGAATACTTAAGACCAAGGCTAAGACCGACTAAGACAAAGGGGCAAGATCGGGCTGTAAGTTGAAAATCTATGACTCATATTGTCGATTTATATCAACAAAAAGATTTAAGTTAATTGAACTTATTGTCTTTTTACAGTGCAGATCCAAACCATTCCATCTTTCTTTAGTCATCCGTCTTTTCTCTTCATCTCCATCGTAAACCTGACCTTTCTCTCACATCAGAGTCAAAGTGTTCTGTTCTGTTCTGTTCTGTTCCAGGTAAACTGTCGGCCTACGATTCTGACGGAGACGGAGATTTCGACCTGGAGGACGCCAAAGTTCTGCTCGGTGAGGTTTGATTCTGGTTCAGAACGTTTATTTGTGTGTTTTTGTAAAAAGACTTTTGTGGTTCACAGTCTGAGTTTATGTCTTTGTCACAGTTCTGTCGTTTAAAGTTCTGTCGTTTAAAGTTCTGTGAGTGACGATCCGGTTTAGACCAGAGTGTTTGAATGTTCGGTTCAAATGTAAAGGCAGGTTTTTAGGCATACAGCAGTCAATTTTCTTTCTTTCTTTTTCTTCTCTCTTCTTTCTCTCTCTCTCTCTCTCTCTCTCCTCTTTTTCTCGCTCTTCTTTCCTCTCTCTCTTTTCTCCCTCTCTCTTCTCTCTCTCTTCTCCCTCTCTCTTCTCTCTCTCTTCTCTCTCTCTCTCTATCTCTCTTTCTCTCTCTCTCCCCCTCCCCCTCCCCTTTCTCTCTCTGAGTTTAAAACAGTGACATTTTTCTTCTTCTACAGCAGAGGTTCTCAAACTTTTCAGCAGTGGGGCATCCCTAAGTGTTCTTGCCCTAAGCCGAGGCACTCCTTACAATTTTACATATTTTTTACTTTAAATAGGGTGGTTTTTTTTCTTTGTAAAACGTGCACAGCTGATTTAGATTTCATTGAAATTCACAATAAAATCCTCCACCAAACACCACAGGAAAATGTTATTAAATTCAATGTGATATTCTGTATTCTGGAATATTTTAAATTCTTTTTTCCTAATACATGATGTAATTTTATTATTACTGAAAAGGTATAAAGCTTGTTTTAAAATCATTTTAAATCAGAAGCTCTAATGAGGCCCCAGTCTAGCTCCGCCCCTGTAAACCGGCGTTCTAGCTCCGCCCCTGTAAACCGGCGTTCTAGCTCCGCCCCTGTAAACCAGCGCTCTAGCTCCGCCCCTGTAAACCAGCGCTCTAGCTCCGCCCCTGTAAAACCGGCGTTCTAGCTCCGCCCCTGTAAACCAGCGCTCTAGCTCCGCCCCTGTAAACCGGCGTTCTAGCTCCGCCCCTGTAAACCAGCGTTGTAGCTCCGCCCCTGTAAACCCGGCGTTCTAGCTCCGCCCCTGTAAACCAGCCCCGCCCTGTAAACCGGCGTTCTAGCTCCGCCCCTGTAAACCAGCCCCGCCCCTGTAAACCGGCGTTCTAGCTCCGCCCCTGTAAACCAGCCCCGCCCCTGTAAACCAGCGTTCTAGCTCCGCCCCTGTAAACTGCTTCAGCCCGCCCCTGTAAACCAGCGTTCTAGCTCCGCCCCTGTAAAACCGGCGTTCTAGCTCCGCCCCTGTAAACCGGCGTTCTAGCTCCGCCCCTGTAAACCAGCTTCTAGCTCCGCCCCTGTAAACCAGCGTTCTAGCTCCGCCCCTGTAAACCAGCGTTCTAGCTCCGCCCCTGTAAACCAGCGTTCTAGCTCCGCCCCTGTAAACCAGCGTTCTAGCTCCGCCCCTGTAAACCAGCGTTCTAGCTCCGCCCTGTAAACCAGCGTTCAGAAGCTTCAGTGTGACCAGACTGTCCTGTGTGATCAGAGAAAACACTGCTGTTCCACAAACTTTTGTCAGGACAGGACGTCTGTTTTACAAATGTAAAGCTCCAAACATCACTTTGATGATTTCCGTGTTGCGCCGTTACGCGCCGCATCGAGTTTCTAATCCCGTATGTTTTATTTCACTTTATGTTTCAGACCTTTTCTCCGCAGATTTAAGGCAGATTTAAACAAATGAAGCACCAATACGAAGCTTTAGTTTCGTAGAATTTCACTGGATGTGGCAAACGCTTCTTTAAAGACACAATCTGCTGCTATAAGCTCTGATATGACACAGACACACACAGCCCATAGATCCATGACGCAGCCTCTCTGAAGTGAGGATGGGAGAGAGGAAAAGAGAAACGCTGTTGAAACGTAAATGTTTCTGAGTGAGGCAAAGAGCTCTGGGTGTTCACACCGGCTGGTCTATACTGTATTCAAAAGCCTTTATTTGAAAAATTTTATCAGACTCAACAATTTCCCGCGGCCCCCCTGGACTCACGTCACGGCACCCCCTTTGAGAACCTCTGTTCTACAGTATTATTTGCGTTTGCTGTATCGTATCGGCCACACTCAGATCCGTCCGATCCGATACTCTTCTGTTTTTGTGAATGAAAAGCCTCAGACACAAACATCTTTTACACATTTATTAAAAACTAAAGCAAACGTAATAATGATTATAAAATGTTTTGGCCTGACACACGAGACAGGAAGTGAGAACACATGAGACAGGAAGTGAAGCCTTATATGGTCATAACTCACTCTGTGCTCTCTCTCTCTCCATATTTGGTCATTTTTGGTTCAAACATTTCACATTTCTTGTCTTTTAATTTACCTTTTACCCCCAAACGCCTCCTTCTGTGTCTCCTCCTCTTGCCTCCTTCTCTACTTCACTTTTTTGTCTCCTTCTCCTTTCAATCCTTCCTTTTCTTGTATTCATTCTTGCCTCCTTCCCTCCTCTTCACTTCCTTCCTTCATCTCCTCTCTTTGCCTCCTTCTTTGCTTCCTTCTTTCCTTCCTCATCTCCTTCCATTGCCTTCTCTCCTTGCCTCCTTCTTTGCTTCCTTCTTTTCTTCTTCATCTCCTCTCCTGCCTCCTTCTTTGCTTCCTTCTTTTCTTCCTTCATCTCCTCTCCTTGCCTCCTTCTTTGCCTCCTTCTTTGCTTCCTTCATCTCCTCTCCTGCCTCCTTCTTTGCTTCCTTCTTTTCTTCCTTCATCTCCTCTCCTTGCCTCCTTCTTTGCTTCCTTTCTTTTCTTCCTTCATTCCTTCCTTGCTCCTTCTTTGCTTCCTTCTTTTTCCTTCATCTCCTCTCCTTGCCCTTCTTTGCTTCCTTCTTTCCTTCCTTCATCTCCTTCCATTGCCTTCTCTCCTTGCCTCCTTGCTTTATCTACTTCCCTCACCTCCTTCCTTGTTTCCTTTTTTTTTGTCTCCTTCCCTCATCTCCATTTCTTCCTTAATTTTCTTATCTTGCCTCCTTCCCTTGTCTCTTCCCTCTCCTTTTATCTCCTCCCTCTCCTTCTTTATCTTCTCTCGTCCTTTAACTCCTCTCTTTCTTTATCTCCTCCTCTCCTTTTTCCTCCTTCCCTCGATTCCTTCCCTTGTTTCCCTCCCTTGCCTCCTCTCCTCCTTTATCTCCTCTTTTTTATCTCTTCTCTTTCCTCCTTCCCTTGTCTGCTCCCTTCATCTCCTTCCCTTGCCTCCGTTTTTTATTTCCGTCCTTCATTTCTTTCCTTCGCTTCTCATCTCCTTCCTTCATCTCCTTTTCTCCCCTCTCTCTTGACTTCTCATTTCTTCTCCTCCCTCTCCTCCTTTATCTCTCCTCTCTCTTTCTCTATTTACTCTCTCCCCCTCTCTTCTTCCTTTCTCCTCTCTCTTATTCTCTCTTCTTCTCTTCTCTCTCCTCCTCTATTCCCCTCTCCTCTCCTCATCTCCTTCCCTTCCCTCCTTCCCTCCTTCCCTCATCTCATCTCCTTCCCTCCCTCCTTCCCTCTCCTCGTCTCCTTCTCTTGCCTCCTTCCTTCATCTCCCCCTCCTTTTTTTGACTTTTTATTTCTTCTCCTCCCCTCTCCTCCTTTTTCTCCTCTCCTCTATCTTTCTCTCTTTCCTCTCTCTCTTCTTCCTCTCTCTTTCTCTTGCTCTCTTCTCCTCCGTCTTTCTCTTCTTCTCTCTCTTTCTTTTCTCTCTTTCTCATCTTGCTTCCTTCTTTCTTTTCTTTTCTTCTCTTCTTCCTGGCCTTTATCTCCCTCCTTCATTTTCTTCCTTTGCCTCCTTTCCTCCCCCTCTCTCTCTTTCTCTCTCTTGTCTTTCTTTTTTTCTTTCTCTTGCTCTTTCTCTCTCTCTCCTCTTCTCGCTCTTCTCACTCTCCGTCTCTTCTCTCTCTTTTTCTCTCTTCTCTCTCTCTTCTCTTCTCTTCTTGCTTCCTTTTTTCTTTCTTCTCTTCTTCCTGGCATCTTCTATCTTGTCCTTTATCTCCTTCCCTCACCTCATCCCCTTCCCTCCTTCCCTCACCTCATCCCCTTCCCTCTTTCCCTCACCTCATCTCCTTCCCTTGCTCCTTCCCTCCTTCCCTCATCTCGTCTCCTTCCCTTGCTCCTTCCCTCATCTCCTTCCCTCCTTCCCTCACCTCATCTCCTTCCCTTGCCTCCTTCCCTCCTTCCCTCATCTCCTTCCCTCCTTCCCTCACCTCATCTCCTTCCTTGTCTCCTTCCCTCATCTCATCTCCTCGTCTCCTTCCCTTGCTCCTTCCCTCACTTCATCTCCTTCCCTTGCCTCCTTCCCTCGTCTCCTCTCCTCGTCTCCTTCCCTTGCCTCCTTCCCTTCTTCCCTCACCTCATCTCTTCCCTTGCCTCCTTCCCTCGTCTCCTCTCCTCGTCTCCTTCCCTTGCCTCCTTCCCTCCTTCCCTCATCTCATCTCCTTCCCTTGCCTCCTTCCCTCATCTCATCTCCTTTCCTTGCCTCCTTCCCTCATCTCATCTCCTTCCCTTGCCTCCTTCCTCCTTCCCTCACCTCATCTCCTTCCCTTGCCTCCTTCCTCGTCTCCTCTCCTCATCTCCTTCCCTTGCCTCCTTCCCTCCTTCCCTCACTTCATCTCCTTCCCTTGCCTCCTTCCCTCCTTCCCTCATCTCATCTCCTTCCCTTGCCTCCTTCCCTCATCTCGTTCCTTCCCATGCCTCCTTCCCTCCTTCCCTCACTTCATCTCCTTCCCTTGTCTCCTTCCCTCCTTCCCTCACTTCATCTCCTTCCCTTGCCTCCTTCCCTCCTTCCCTCATCTCGTCTCCTTCCCATGCCTCCTTCCCTCATCTCGTCTCCTTCCCTTGCCTCCTTCCCTCGTCTCCTTCCCTCATCTCCTCTCCTTCCCTCATCTCCTCTCCTTGTCTTCTCATCTCGTCTCCTGCGTCAGGCCTGAACAAAGATGGCGGCGGCGTTGGGGCAGAGCCGAGGAAAACGCCGTCTCGTCATTGGAGGAGGTGATTGGCGTTTTGTCGGACGAGGGCTCCGATTGGCTGTTTGGCTTCTTCAGCTTCCTGTTTGACCTCGTGACCGAACACGTCGACAAAACGACGGCCGCGAGCCAATCAGAGCAGAGCAGGAAGAGCGAGGAGCCAATCACAGGAGAGCAGGACAGTTAAAGGACAAAAAGAGTCGAAATCACAGGAAAAAAAGGCAAAAGTGAAAGTTTAAACTGTGATTAAGCTCAGAACGTGTGGAACAGAGTGAGTTTGATTGACAGGCTAACCGGCCAATAAGGAACGAGGCAGTTTCTGTGAAGCTTTTATTATTTATTTTATTTATATTGAAGTTTTAAGTGATTCTGGATTGTAATCTCCAAAGCTGAAAACGCTCTGTTCCAACTTGTGATGTCACAAAGTGAGACTTATTGCCAACAGCTGTTTTAGTCTCAGTTGAACTTTCACCTCCTTACAAGGATCTTAAGTTCATGCTTTGTTTTTGTTTTTTATGGCAACATTTTTGTTTTACCTTTCCTCCTTTTTAAAGCAAGCAACAAATAATCACGTAGCTCATTTACATTGGAACGGCCTGCGAGGTGAAAGTGTTGTGCCATAGTTTGGATTATTGAATTTATCTTCTATTTATGTTCTCCTTTTAGTCAAACCAATGTAGAAGTAGGGCTGGGCGATACAGCCAAAAAATAAAACCTCAATTTTATTTTCATTTTATTTGACGTCATTGATGACTGCTGCTCTTTATAGATGTTTTAAAACATGAGCTCATAATAAAGGATGAGCCAGTGAACATGTTTTAATTCATATTAAACTATTAACTGTTTGCTGCTGCTGCTGCAGGTTATGAACGTTCGCAATTTGTATCCATTAATACAGTACTTCTCAAATAGTCGGGCGCGCCCCCCTGGGGGGGTGATGCGATGTCAGGGGGGGCGCGTAGCAGTCCATAGATCAATAAGCCACAGCCCTATCGGTCCTGAATCAGCGCGTTTCATAAAATCTGTCCCGTTCACGCGCCTTGTCTGTCCTGCTTTGATCGTGGTGCCGGTGTCGGTATATTTCCACGTTTGAGTCTCTCCGCTTGTGTTTGTGTGCAGCGGTCCGGGCTTCTCGCGCACCGCGCCAGACACACACAGGTGAAAGAACGGCTCCGGCACTGCACACTCGCTCAACCAGGACAGAGCAGCGTCAACAAGCCTGAGGTCAGTGTTCGCGGTAAAACGCCTGATCTGCCTCATCATTTCACCAACTTTACTCCACACAAACAGTACGGCTCTGATCACTGGTGGAATCAACAGCGCCCAGCGCCGCTTTCAAAGCCTTTTCTATTCAGCCTGTGAAGCTGACTACACTGCAAAAAAATATTAATAAAAAAATATATATATAAACTTGCAAAGTGTAAACGTACAAAATAAAGTTAATATTTGTTGAACTTTGTTTCAAGTTGATATTGATTTTTTTCTTTTGTTAATCTTTAAAAGGATACACTTTTTATAGATAATTATCTGATTTTAGTCACCGCGGTGAGTGGGGGGGCGCGAAACATTTTCTCTTTCCCAGGGGGGGCTCGGCAAAAAATAATTGAGAAGCACTGCATTAATAATAATAATTATGCATTGTATTTAAACAGCGCTTTTCAAGACACCCAAAGAGGCTTCACATTCTGCATTATTCATTCATCCCACACTGGGCAGTGGTAAGCTACTATTGTAGCCACAGCTGCCTGGGGCAGACTGACAGAAGCGAGGCTGCCATTTTGCGCCATCGGCCCCTCCGACCACCACCAACCATTCACACACACCAGAACCATACTAGGCAATGTGGGTGAAGTGTCTTGCCTAAGGACACAGCAATGAGTTTCTCCTCTGTTGTCACTGTGGCTCCTGAGGTTCCTCCACGGTCTTCCATCCGAGTACTGCCAGGCCCAACCCTGCTTAGCTTCTGAGACCTGACGGGATCAGGTTTTGGCGAGCCGGTATGGCCACAAGGCCCTATTAGGATTATCGTCATCATTATGATTTTGTTTTCATATCTGAAAATGTTAAGTTGTGTGTCCCATAGACTGTATTCTCACTCCTGTCACTCAAACTGCGTTGCCATAGTTACTCACACACTGAGGGGAAAGGGGCGGGGCCTGCAGCTTTAGGGAGAGGAGACAAAAAGCACCCTAAAGCGGCTCAAAAAGACACTAGATTGTGTGTGGGACTTTTCCAGACAATTTCCAGGAGTCTGAGCGCTGAAAGAGACCCGCAGATAAACAACAAACTCTGAACTTTTACAAATTAATCTAAATGATTAAAGTGCCCATGACAGGTTGAACTCCTCATTTCACTCAGACGTAGTTAAGATCATTTTATTTAAGGTTTTACTAAATATTTTTCACATTTTATTCCAGTTTGGACATTTTTTAGCTTTAAAAATGTACTTCCTGTTCATCAATGATGACATCACGCTGGGTAGTTACCTAGCGACCATTTAATAAATTGGGCCAAAACTCTTTAAATGTAAATATTTTTTTTTTTACTAGAGCCATGAACATAAACTAAAACTCACTTTTTTTGTTAAACATGTGTTTACAGTTATAAAAATCAGTTTCTTGTGAGAAAACTGAAAATGTCTTTGTCTCACAGTGTGATGTCATCAGTTTAGAACTCTGCTCTACTTCCTGGTGTTTTTAACATACAGTATTTTCACTTTTTTCTCCACAAACTTGTTCTTGATTAACGTAAACTATCATTTATAATTACAACAGGTGTTAATCTAACAAAATCAATGTTCAAACCTGTCATACACACTTTAAGCTAGATTCAAGCTAAATCACGTTATTATAAACAGGCACAAGGTTTCTATTCATCTGTGTGAGAGTCGTGAGGGAGAGCTCTGACCTCGATTTTACGATGTGGCTATTTTTTACATCGTCGATTTGTAAAGATTCTAATTAATCGAATTAATTTGATTTATCGCCCAGCCCTATACAGTATGTAGAAGCTTTCACAAGGGCATTTCAGTCATGTTCTAATGGTTGTGTGTCTTTACCACGTCATGACAAACTAAGAAAAGTGTCTTAAACGAAGTGTTGGAGGATGTGTCTTTCTCCAGCTGCTGAGTTTGTCCTGGGTTTGGTCTCACTGTGAATAAAACTGACAAAAGCCGCTCAGACAACAGAGAAGTGTCATGTTTGTGCACCACACCTGCGTCTGCTTTTGTGTCTGATCTAAATGTGTCTTGTGCTTTTGTCTGTGTGAAGATGAGACGGCGACAGGGACAAACCAAACAGGTAGAGGTGGGTTTATATCAGACTCTCTGCTCTAGAGTTTGTCTTAAACATTCTAAAAGCCTGAGTTTTATTGTGTGGTTTGAGTTTGGCTTTTGTTTGGTTTAAGTTTGTTTGGTGCACAACATTTAACAAGGTTCGTACAGTCGTCGAAAACATGGAAGAAGTCATGAAAGATTTGAGTCTACTCTGTAAGAAATCTTTCCATAAAAAAAACAGGAAATTCTCCCGGCAAAAAATGACCAGCAAAACTCCACAGGCCAAAAACAGAAAGTTTTATGTTAATTTAAGAAACTTTTTCATTCAAATGACAGACTCTTATGTATTTTATATCTTCAGAGACTTTTTCATCCGATGAAGCATTTCTCACACAAACAGAACAAAGTCAAACATTTAATAAACAATAATATTACAACAGAAACATAACCAGTAAAATAAATGATCTTAAAATCAGAATAACGACCTTTGACCTTCAGGTTCAAACAGGTTTGTGTCTGAAACAGTTTAAATCCTTTTCTTCTGTTTGTCCAGATTCTCAGAGAAACTTCTGAAGGAAAATAAAGATGATTATTAAGAAGAAATGTAGAATAAAGACCAAAGGAGAAGATAAATAATTATTTTCACAGACCTTTGTGTGAGTCTGAGGCTGGTGTAGAAGCTTCAGATGTTTTCTTGTCCAGACGTCACTTTATCTGAAAATACACTTCAAATATAAATATGTCAAATACAAATGATTCTTTGTTCAAATAAAACATGAGAATAGTTTGAGCTCAGTTCTGTGGGAAACACTCGTCCAGACAAAGTTTTAAAAATCACATTTAAATGAATCAGAGATAAAAGAATCAAACAGTTAAATATAAATATAATGTAATGTATATGTTTGTGACTCAGATCTCTTCTGTCCAAACACACTCACTCTGTCCAAGACTGAAAAACTCAAACAAACAAACACTTTTATCTCCCACAATGCATTGCTTTGAGTTAGAAAATACAGACAAACCCGTAGAATATAAGAAACGGACCAGGAACAAAACCTTTAAATGAACAGATGGAATTGTGACGGAGAAAATACAGACAGTTTGCTGGACATTTTTTGCAGGAGAATTTCCTGTTTTTTTACAGAAAGATTTCTTACAGTGAAGCTCTTTCCTTCGAGCTTCACATTTGTGCCTCAATGAAACACTCAAAATGGACAGAAAAAGAGAAAGTTCATGTGAAACTCCAGAGTCCGTCCTTGGTCTTATTAGGGCTGGGCACAGAAAAAAACGGTTCCTATTTGGAACCGACCGAAAACGTTGACGCACTTTCGGTGCCATTTTTCGGTTCCTTGGCTTTAAATCTCTTGCCTGGGATCCAGAATGACATTTGTCTGTATTTTTACACAGAAAATGTCAGTCTGGTCGCCCTCCCCTCCAAGGGCGTTTCCCTCGAAATCCAGATCGTACCGTGCAATGAAAATCGTTTATTTCAGTCACGTGGTTTTTGCTAACAACGTCCCTGCTGTGCGCAGCGCGCATGGATCTAGGCAGCGCGCATGGATCTAGGCAGCGCGCATGGATCTAGGCAGCGCGCATGGATCTAGGCCGGCATGGATCTAGGCAGCGCGGCGGAAGGATAAACAACATGGCGCACCGGAAAACAGAGAGTTTGTTCCATTCACCGGTAAAGGCCGTTTTAATTTACCAAAAAGACATCGCGTCAATAGTCGTGTTCAAGATGGTCAAGGCAGTGCAGTCGGCTCGAGCCGGTAAGGGGAACGCCCTGACCACTAGACTCATCCGCTGGTACAGCGGTGAGGCTGGATTCTCCAGGCAATTAAATCTCTGCGTCAATAAGCAGAAAACAGAAACAACAAAAATGCCAACGTGCGCTCCCGACAACGACAGAACTACGCTCCACAAACAGCAAAAACACCACATAGCCTACAGTATCTGCCAAATACGCACTCTACGGCAATTCACTTCAAGTTCTCCCAAACAAACCGCGTGACCATTCACGTCTCACTTCTCCCAAACAGACTGTGCCCCGCAGCTGCGTGTGTTATAAACAAACTGTGTGTCCGCTTACCTTTTTAAAAGAAGAAACAACGGGTCCATATTCAATTAAAACAGTCTTCAGTGCAAGACTTTCTGTCAAAAGTCTCCGTGTTGAGCTTCATAAATCCTTGTGATCAAATCAAAGCCTGAAGTTTACATAAGAATGTCGCCAAATACATAATATAATCCAGACTTTGCTGTAACATCCTCCTGCACGTCGCTGCATTTGAAAGTATAATCCCAAAAGTGAACCGCTGTGGCCCGGGTCTGTGCTGCAGCCAAAGTCCGAGTAAGAAATATATTAATCCAGCCTTCTTCATTTCTCCTTTTGTCTCCAAGTAAAGAGAGAAATAAAAGTTTTGCGTCAAAAGCCTTGTTGTGTCGCTCCTTTTTTCCAGCGCCGCATGTGGCCAGAAAGTGAAAGTGAAACTAACTCCTCCATGTGGCAGTCCACGTGAGGAACAGCTGATTCATTTGCAGCGCTTTGTTTTGAGTCGTAACTGAACAGACTATTGACCCTATTTTGTCCCGCCTACTTTTCTAGGACATGCACTTCCTGTTTAGCTGCATTTAGCCTGTAGATTTCAGTCGATGGGTTTATTTTTACTGTCATTATATCTAATTAAAATTGCCCCACAAGACAGACAAACAAACACGTTAGCTACCTTAACAGAGCTAAACAGGAAGTGCATTTCCAAGCCAAGTGGGCGGGACAAAATAGGGTCAATACTGTCTAGTTTGACAAATGTAACATTGTTACATTATTGGGCCTATAATTAATTAAAGTACTGGTATCGAAAAATCTAACGGTACCCAGCCCTAGGTCTTATAAATGAAGGCTGTTCTAACTTTCTGTGTGTGAATGCAAACTAACTGCCTGGACTTCTGCCTGACAAACTTCCATAAACCTCTCTAAACCTGCATCTGTAACAAACACACTAACTCTGGTTCAAAGCCCTGACGACGTGTCTCTGTGTGTGACTCCAGAGCGCCCCCTACGCGGCGTCAGGCTCAGGGCGGCGCTGAAGCAGGAACTACGACATCTGGAGCGAGAGATGGAAGCACAGCGCCTGACGCAGATCCTCCTGAACGCTTTCAGAGACGCCGCGGAAGAAGAGTGGAAGCTCAGAAATCAGGAATCCGACCAAACGCGAGAAGAAAGGAAGGAGGAGAAGTTTAGATCAGAGCAGGAAGAAGGAGAGAAACTAGAAAAACAGACGGAGAAAAGCGCCAAAGAGTCAGACGAAATGGATGAACATCTTGGCGGGAAAAAGCTGAAGAATTTCAAGCGTTTCAACCAGTAAAAGAGAAGGAACCAAGCACGAAAAAGCCAATCAAATCAGTCGAGGAAGTGGACGAAGCTTTTGGGAAGCTGGAGCGAAGAAAAGCTAAAGATTCCAGACGAAAAGTGACAAAGATCGACAACAAAACGAAGGAAAAACTAAAGGAACAAACTGCTAACAAGCTAACAAAAGAAGAGGAGAAAAAGGACGACAAGTTTGCGAGATTAGAGCAACGAAAAGCGAAAGAATTTCAACCAAAACGAGGTAAAACTGTGAATGAGAAAACGACAAATCAAAGAGAAGTAAGCGGCAAAAGTTTTCGACAAACGTCACTAAAAACTGAACCTAAAATGAGAGAAAAAACAACGGAACAAGCGGCTAATGTGTCAGACAAAATGGACAGGAAGTCGGATAAAACGACGGAAAGATCTGAGAAGGAAATGGACGAGAAAATGAGAAGATTTGAGAAAGAAAAAGCAAAGAATCTTCAAGAAACTGAACTAAAAGCTGAGCAAAAACTGACGGAAGAAGCAGACGAACTTAAGAGTGAAATGCAGAAAGATTTGTGGATTTGGAACAAGCCAAAGTTAAAGATTTCAAACAAAAAACACGTAGAATTGAAATGGAAAAGAAAGACAGACAGACCAAGAACGAGAACTTTGATAAAACTGAACAAACGGACGTCAAAGAAGAAGAGAAAACGGCAAAAGATTTGGCAAAACGTGACGAAATGGAGCCGGAAAAGACTGGAAATGTAGAAGACGAAGAACTTAAACTTAAAGAGAAAGATGTCACAGAAACGACCGAGAAAGAACGAAGACTCAAGGACGATTCAGAGCAAAAACAGCCGAAGAAAACTGAGCCTAAGCCAATGAAAAGACTGGAATTTGTGGAAGAAAATGCAGAAGTAAAAACGGTGGGACAGAAAGAGACGGAAGAGACAAAACGCAAAGAAACGGAAGCATTCGGACGAGGTAAATCTGAGAAAGAACAAGTTTTAAAAGCAGCAACGACGGAAGAAAAGAGAGAAGGCAAAATCCAAACTGTAGAACGAGAAATTCAGACGGAAAAAACTGACGAAATGGAGGAAAACGCTGTCAGGATTGAGCCGGAATTGGCGTCTGAAGATGAACCAGAAGTAAAAACCTGTTAAACAAGAGAGAATTGTCAAAGTAGAAGCAGAAAAACGACCTGAAAATGACAAAATATCAGACTTACAGAAAGACAAAGAGGATGCAATCGTAGACAGAGAAGAATGGACAAATGTGTGAGTTTAGATTTAGAAAAAGTGGAAGAACAGTTGGATAAAGTTGAGCTAAAACATTTGTCAAAAGTAGAGGATAAAGCCGATGTAAATGTGGAGAAACTTCAAGAAAATGTACGACAAAAGGCGACTGTTTTAGGACAAACGGCAAAAGTTCAAGCAAATGTGGAAGAAGCTACGAAGGCGGCAGTTTTAGGAGAGAAAGAAGCAAAGATTGTAGACGAAGCTTCACACTTTGTTGGGCAAGATCAAGGCATGAAAGAAGAAGAAAAGATAACTAAGACGGACATTTTAGGACAAACGGCAAAGGTTCAGTTAGTTAAAAAGACTGTTGCAACTACAAAAGCAGATATTTTAGGACAAGAAGCAAAGACTTTAGTTAAAGCTCCACCGACTGTTGGACAAGATCGAGCTAAAGCCGTGAAAGAAGAAGAAAAGAACACGACAACGATTGCTAAAGCAGCAGTTTTGAAAGAACAAGTTGGAACTAAACATGTAGAAGCGACAAAGACTGACGTTTTAGGACAACGTAAGGTTGTGGTTGAAGCTCCAGTTGTCAAAAGATTGTACGCCAAGATCCAGAAGAGTCTGGAAAGATGGAA
This sequence comes from Mugilogobius chulae, assembly GCA_038363315.1. NCBI lineage: Eukaryota > Metazoa > Chordata > Actinopteri > Gobiiformes > Gobiidae > Mugilogobius > Mugilogobius chulae. The sequence goes on from JBBPFD010000069.1 coordinate 95,694, forward strand.
ATGCCACAAAAAGAAGCTCAAAAACGAGTCATAACCAAATCAAATCAGACAAAAGAGCAAGAAGAACCAGTAAAGTTACAGAAAACCGAAGGAGAACCAAGGAAAGCGGACATTTTAGGACAAAAAGACAAAGTTCCATTAGTTAAAAAGACTTTTGCACCTACAAAAGTAGATGTTTAGGACAAGAAGCAAAGACTTCAGTTAAAACTTCACAGGTTGTTGGACAAGATCGAACTAAAATCGTGAAAGAAGAAGAAAAGGAGAAGACGCCAACAGTGGCTAAAGCACCAATCGCGAAAGAACAAGTTGGAACTAAACACATAGAAGCGACAAGACGGACGTTTTAGGACAGCGTAAGGTTGTGGTTGAAGCTCCAGTTGTACGTCAAGATCCAGCGGTGAAAGAAGAGTCTGGAAAGACAGAAATTCCACAAAAAGCAGTGCAAAAACAAGTTTCAACTAAACCAAATCAGACAAAAGAGCAAGAAGAACAGGTAAAGTTACAGAAAACCGAAGGAGAACCAAGGAAAGCGGACATTTTAGGACAAACAACAAAGGTTCTGTTAGTTAAAAAGACTGTTTTTAGGACAAGAAGCAAAGACTTCAGTTAAAACTGCACCAACTGTTGGACAAGATCGAGGTAAAGTCGTGAAAGAAGAAGAAAAGGAGAAGTCTGCAACAGTTAATGAAGCAGGAGTTTTGAAAGAAGAAGCAACAAAGACGGACGTTTTAGGACATCGGAAGGTTGCGGTCGAAGCTCCAGTTGTACGTCAAGATCCAGTGGCGAAAGAAGAGCCTGGAAAGATAAAAATTCCACAACAAGCAGCTCAAAAACGAGTCGTAACCAAGTCAAATCAGACAGAAGAGCGAGAAGAAACCGATAAAGTTACAGCAAACCGATGGAGAACCAAAGAAAGCGGACATCTTAGGACAAAAAGAGAAAGTTCCATTAGTTAAAAAGACTGTTGCAACTACAAAAGCGAACATTTTAGGACAGGAATCAAAGACTTTAGTTAAAACTCCACCGATTGTGGGACAAGATCGAGCAAAAGCCGTGAAAGAAGAAGAAAAGGAGAAGACAACAACGATTGCTAAAGCTGCAGTTTTGAAAGAACAAGCTGGAACTAAACACATAGAAGCGACAAAGACAGACGTTTTAGGACAACGTAAGGTTGTGGTTGAAGCTGCAGTTTTTACAAAGATTGTACGTCAAGATCCAGCGGCGAAAGAAGAGTCTGGAAAGATGGAAATACCACAGAAAGCTGTGCAAAAACAAGTCGTGACAGAGTCAAATCAGACAAAAGAGCAAGAAGAACTGGTAAAGTTACAGAAAACTGATGGAGAACCAACTAAAGCGACCATTTTAGGACAAACAGCAAAGACTTTAACTAAAACTTCACACATTGTTGGACATGATCGAGATAAAGCCGTGAAAGTAGAAGAAAAGGAGAAGACGACAACGACTGCTAAAGCTGCAGTTTTGAAAGAACAAGAAGAAGCAACAAAGCTTTTAGGACAACGTAAGGTTGTGGTCGAAGCTCCAGTTGTACGTCAAGATCCAGCGATGAAAGAAGAATCTGGAAAGATAGAAATGCCACAGAAAACTGCGCAAATTCGAGTCGTAACTAAATCAAATCAGACAAAAGAGCAAGAAGGACCGGTAAAGTTACAGAAAACTGATGGAGAACCAGCAAAGACAGACATCTTAAGACAAACAGCAAAGGTTTCGTTAGTTAAAAAGACTGTTGCAACTACAAAAGCGGATGTTTTAGGACAAGAAGCAAAGACTTTAGTTAAAACTTCACAGATTGTTGGACAAGATCGAGCTAAAGCCGTGAAAGAAGAAGAAAAGGAGAAGACGACAACGGTTGCTAAAGCTGCAGTTTTGCCAAGAACAAGCTGGAACTAAACACATAGAAGCAAAAAAGACTGATGTTTTAGGACAGAGTATGGTTGTGGTCGAAGCTCCAGTTGTTAAAAAGTTCGTACGTCAAGATCCAGCGGCGAAAGAAGAGTCTGGAAAGATAGAAATTCCACAAAAAGCTGCACAAAAACCAGTCGTAACTAAATCTAATCAAACAAAAGAGCAAGAAGAACTGGTAAAGTTACAGAAAACCAACGGAGAACCAACAAAAGCGACCATTTTAGGACAAACGAAGAAAGTTACAGTGGTTAAAAAGACTGTTGCAAAAGCTGACGTTTTAGGACATGAAGCAAAGACTTTAGTTAAAACTCCACCGACTGTTGGACAAGATCGAGCTAAAGCTGTGAAAGAAGAAGAAAAAGAGAAGATGACAACAGTTGCTAAATCAACAATTGAGAAAGAACAAGTAGAAGCGACAAAGACGGACATTTTACGACAACGTAAGGTTGCTGTTGAAGCTCCAGTTGCTAAAAAGATTGTACGTCAAGATCCAGCAGCGAATGAAGAGTCTGGAAAGACTGAAATTCCACAACCTCAAAAACGAGTCGTAACCCAGTCGAATCAGACAAAAGAGCAAGAAGAACCAGTAAAGTTACAGAAAACCGATGGGGAACCAAGTAAAGCGACCATTTTAGGACAAACAGCAAAGGTTCCGTTAGTTAAGACTGATGCAACTACAAAAACAAACGTTTAGGACATCGTAAGGTTGCGGTCGAAGCTCCAGTTGTCAAAAAGATTGTACGTCAAGATCCAGTGGCGAAAGAAGAATCTGGAAAGATAGAAATGCCACAAAAAGCTGCCCAAAAACGAGTTTCAACTAAACCAAATCAGACAAAAGAGCAAGAAGAACCGGTAAAGTTACAGAAAACTGATGGAGAACCAAGGAAAGCAACCATTTTAGGACAAACGATGAAGATTCCAGTGGTTAAAAAGACTGTAGGTCAAGAACAACAAGTTACAAATCAGGTAAAAGATCAAACTCAACCAGGAAATGTGATAAAGCTGGAAGAAACTGTGAAAGAACCAACGAAGGCGACTATTTTAGGACAAACGAGGAAGATTCCAGTGGTTAAAAAGACGGAGAATCAAGGACAAACTGTGAAAGAACGAGTCGTAATCCAGTCTAAAGATCCAGTTCTACAAGAAAGAAACGTAAAGCTGCAACAAACTGAAGGAGAATCAACAAAAGCGACTATTTTAGGACAAACAGGGAAGATTCCAATGGTTAAAAAGATTGTAAGTCAAGTTGCAAATGACAAAATGAGAGAAACAACGAAGGCGGCTGTTTTAGGACAGACGGATGAAGTTGTAGTTAAAGTTCCAGTTGTTAGAAAGACTTTAGGACGAGATCAAGCAGCGAAAGAACAAGTTGGAGATTCAGTTCAAGAAGAAAATGTGCTAAAGTTACAGAAAACTAAGGTAGAACCAACAACAGGGAAGATTCCAATGATTAAAAAGACTGAGAATCAAGGACAAACTGTAAAGGAACAGGTCTTAATCCAGTCTAAAGATCCAGTTCTACAAGAAAGAAACGTAAAGCTGCAACAAACCGAAGGAGATCCAACAAAGACGACTATTTTAAGACAAACTGGGAAGATTCCAATGGTTAAAAAGACGGAGAATCAAGGACAAACTGTGAAGGAACGAGTCATAATCCAGACTAAAGATCCAGTTCTACGGGAAAGAAACGTAAAGCTGCAACAAACTGAAGGAGAACCAAGGAAAGCAGATGTTTTAGGACAAACAGGGAAGATTCCAACGATTAAAAAGATTCTAAGTCAAGAACAAACTATGAGAGAACCAACAAACTCAGCTGTTTCAGGGCAGACGGATGAAGTTGTAGTTAAAGTTCCAGCGGCTAGAAAGGTTTTAGGACAAGATCAAGCAGCGAAAGATCAAGTTGGAACCAAACAAAGCGAGAGACGAGATTCAAATCAAGAAGAAAAGGTGCTAAGTTAAAGCAAACTGAGGTAGAACCAACAAAGGTGACTATTTAGGACAAACGGAGAAGATTCCAGTGGTTAAAAAGACGGAGAGTCAAGGACAAATGATGAAGGAACGAGTCGTAATCCATAAAACTCCAACCAAAGATCCAGTTCTACAAGAAAGAAACGTAAAGCTGCAACAAACCGAAGGAAATCCAACAAAAACGACTATTTTAAGACAAACTGGGAAGATTCCAATGGTTAACAAGACGGAGAATCAAGGACAAACTTTAAAGGAACAAGTCGTAATCCAGACTAAAGATCCAGTTTTACAAGAAAGAAACGTAAAGCTGCAACAAACCGAAGGAGAACCAACGAAAGCAACCGTTTTAGGACAGATTAATAAAGTTGTAGTTAAAGATCCGGCGGTTAGAAAGATTCTAGAACAAGAAGAGAAGAGAGCAGCAGCAAATGTTAAAACACCAGCGGCTAAAAGATGGAAAGTCCACGAATGGTTGTGACTAAAGCAGCCGTTTTAGGATAAACGCAGAAGGAAACAACCAATGAGAAAACTCTCTCTAGGCAACAAAAAGTGTTAGAGTTAAAGGAAGCTAAGAAGAGCAAAGAAAGACGGACGTTATAGGCTAAGTAAGGTCAAATTCTACAAGAAAAAGTCTTTAAAAACAACAAACTCCAGGACTGATTGATAAAAACATGGCTGAACAACAAAAAAATATTATAATTACCAACTCAAAATTTGCAGTCAGACGTTTTAAACAAAGAAAAGAATCTGGTTTCTAAAGGACAAGTTGTGAAAGAAGAAGAGACGGCGGACATTTTGGGGCAAGAGGACAAAATGGTCGCCGAGGGACAAATGGTTCAAAAGATGTTGGGACAAGATGAGCAACTAAAGAAAGAACAGAACTAAACTAAACTGAAGAAACAAGAGGAAAAACTGAAATTCGAACGAACGGAGAAGAACGAGACGGCGGACATTTGGGGCAAACGGACAAGATGGTCACCAAAGGACAAATGGTTAAAAAGACGGTTCAACTAAAAGGGAACAGAACTAAACTGAAACAAGAGGAAAAACTGAAATTCAAACGAGCAGAGAAGGAAGAAACGGCGGACATTTTACATAAAGAAACAAAACTGATTCAGAAGATTGTGGGAGAAGTGAAGGGTAATAATAATAGAATAAACATAATGTTAATATATATAATAATCTGTAAATAGTTTGTGTTCACTTCACTTCACTGTCGAGTGTGAAAGAGATGATGTCATAAGTTCAGATGGTGAGCGATGATTAAAAACATTTTTCTTTGTCATGACTTTAAGCGGTTTTGATGGAGCAGCCAAATATCTGGAGTAAATTATATTGGTCTAAAAAATAACAGGCAGTTTAACTGTACAATTTCTGCCTTAAAGGTGCACGTCAATTAACCCCTTATGAGGTGGACGGCACCTCCCCTTTTTCTTAATTAATTCATTTTTGCCTACCATCTAATAAAACTCAACTCTCAAGCTCTGGAATGTTATAAATAAAAATCTAATGTAAACCGTCTTATTCACAGTCAAACCAACCATTCTGGGATGGATCAGAATCAGGTTTTACTCTAAACTTACAAATACAATTCTACACAATTTAATAGGATTTTTAATTAGCTCCGCCTAAACTTTTTTAACTTTAAACAGGTCCCTAAAACTACTTTTTATTGAAAAAAGCTTCAGTTTTTCTTCAGAGGCTAAAACTACAGAGTCTCAGCTTCACAAAGAGTCCAGACAATTGACCTTTGGCCGAGCCCCGCCCCCCTTAGTTACTGTTGCTACGTCCGTCAAATATGACAGCGTGCCATAGACTTCAATGACAAAAAGAAGTTCGCGTTAGTGACTTTTTTAAAGCAATTTCTCCCTGATCTCCTCTAGATGGAGGTAGAAGAGGTTCACTCTGCAGCGAAGGAATTTATTCAAAACATTAAAATACGCAACAGAGGGACATAACTCCTATGGAGGCTAATGCTACTGGTCTCAAGCTAAATCAGAGAAACACATCTTTAACGTTTCCTCAAATACAACAAGCACAGCCTTGTCCTGCTCTTGCACTGCCGGGTAAGTTCACTTTCATATGTTAAGGTCTATTTTTCTCTATTGTAAGAATATTGTTCATTTACGAGGCTATGTTAGCGAGCTAAAGCTACTAGTGTTGGCTAAAGCTAAAGGGCTAAAGCTAAACGTAGCAGCTTAGAGCGTAACTTCTGCAGTTATATCCTCGTCGTGGTAGAACTTGGGTCTAGTTTGTGTTTTGCCTCTAGATCTAACAACACAGTAAGTCCATAGCTGTAGTTAAACATTAGTTTTACCTTTGAGCAGACATTTGTTCCATATATTTATCTGTTAAACTGTTTAATCCATTGTAGACACTGCTCCAGTTGTTTTGGGCTTTAGAAATGGAAAGAACACAACTCCTCTGGTCAATATTTCGGGGTATCTGCGGTCCGGTTTACAAAACCCGTAGGCGCATCGCTTCACCGTCTTGCTTGGAGCTCAAGATCTGACGGACCATATTTACATAGCAACGGTTGCTACGATGTTTGATTGGACAAGAGTCGTTTTGGGGCGGGGCTCGGCGAAAGGTCAATTGTTTGTGCTCCAAAGGATCAGAAACATTTGAATTTTAGACCATTTTAGTCAGTCGTTTTAACAAAAATTGCCCCCTCTAAATTCGTAAATGTGAGTTGGCAGTCATTCTCTCTCTCTCTCTGTCTCTTCTTTCTTTTGCCTCTCTCTCCTCTTTTGCTTACTCTTTTTCCAACACTCTCTCTTCTTTCTCTGGCTCACTCACTTTCTGACTCTTTCTTTTTTTCTCTCTAGTTTCTCTCTTGTTTACAAATTTCCCCTACGTGGGACAATAAAGTATACCTTACCTCAAGGCCAACCCACACCAAAGCAGGTCACTTGCCGCGCGTCAGACCCAAGCGGCAACACCCACCAAATGCCGCTGACAAGTTACCTACTATTTTATATTAAATCGTAGAAGAAGAAACTACAGGTGCCGGCGGGATCATTTCCTGGGGCGGCACCGCGACGGAAACAAACAAAACCGAATCACGTGAGCCCGGTGTGTGTACATTCATAGAAATTCAATTCACCTTTATTGTCATTGTCACAGGTACAACGAAATTTGTTTATGCATCCGTGGTGAAATCCCTTGTAAACATTCATACAAACATGCAGTCATTGTTGTGAGTTCAGTTCAATAATAGCTCTAGGTACAAAGCTGTTTTTGAGTCTGGATGTTCGCGCTTTAATGCACCTAAATCTGCGTCCAGACGGCAGCAGAGAGATGAACTGATGACACAGATGGGTCTGGTCTCCAGGATGGTGTTAACTCTAGTCCTGAAGATGTCCTCCAGAGGTGTTAGTGACCTCCTGATGATCTTCTGTGAGGTGTTGACGACTCTTTGGAGGGATTTCCGATCTGCCTCTGAACAGTTAGCGTACCATGCTGCTAAGCAATATGTTAAAATACTTTCCACGCAGCAGTGATAAAAGGCTTCCAGCAGCTCTGCAGACAGATTGATGTTTCTTAATGTCCGAAGAAAATAGAGTCGTTGTTGCGCCTTCTTCACTATGGCCGTGGTGTTTAATGTCCATGTGAGGTCCTCAGAAATGTGAGTCCCCAGGAATTTAAAACTTGGGACTCGCTCTACTTCTTCTCCCTTGATTTTAATCGGAGAACAGGCCCTTCCTCCCCTCCTAAAGTCAATCACTAACTCTTGGTTTTTTAATATTAAGAGTTAAGTTGTTGGCTACTCTAACAGGTTTTCGATTTCATTTCTGTAAGGTTCCTCATCATTATTTATGATCAGTCCCACCACTGTTGTGTCGTCGGCAAATTTAATTATTGTGTTTGAAGAATGCCTAGCTGTACAGTCGACTGTGTACAAGGAGTAGAGCAGAGGGCTCAGGACACAGCCCTGCGGCGCTCCTGTACTGAGGGTCACAGTGGATGACAGATGTTGTCCAAGCCTGACTGCCTGTGGTCTTTTTGTTAAAAAGTCTCTGATCCACATACAGAGCGAGCTACTCAGCCCTAGGTTTAAAAGTTTCATTATCAGTCTGCTTGGAACAATGGTGTTAAATGCAGAGCTGTAATCAATGAATAACAGTCTAGCATATGTCCCTTTCTGGTCTAGATGTTGCAGCACTGTATGAAGGGCAGTAATGATGGCATCTTCTGTTGATCTGTGTGCTCTGTAAGCAAACTGATATGGATCGAGATCTGCAGGTAATCTGGCTTTTATATGTTTCAGAATAAGCCTCTCGAGACATTTTGTGACCACAGAAGTAAGCGCCACTGGTCTATAATCATTCAAACAGGTTATATTTAACTGTTTGGGCACTGGAATGATTATAGCTGTCTTTAAACAGGTGGGTACCGTGGCCAGAGCAAGCGATAAGTTAAAAATCTTTGTAAAGACCTGTGCTAGTTGGTAGGCACATGACTTAATCACTCGTCCAGGTATCCCATCCGGTCCTCCAGCTTTCCTGACATTCACTGACCTAAACATCTGCCGCACTTCATGTTCTCTCAGTGCCAATGGCTGGTCTGCCACAGCAGCAAATGTCTGTTCAGTTTCTGTAACCTCAAAGCGCGCAAAGAAATGATTTAATTCTTCCGCACGGCTAATAGAGCCATCTGTTGATACAGTCCGGTTGCCTCTATAGTTTGTTATTTGCTGTATGCCGTGCCACATTTGGGCTGGGTCTCTGGTGGAAAAGTGCTCCTCAATTCTTCCCTTTTGAGCTGCTTTGGCCCGTTTAATGCCCTTTTTCAAGTCACGTCTGGCTACTCTGTATCTCTCACTGTCTCCAGAATAGAAAGCAGCATTGCGTTCATTTAGGAGAAGCTGGACTCTTTTGTCATCCAGGGTTTCCTGTTAGGGAAAACTCTAATGCGCTTTGTGAGAGTGACATTTTCAATACAGGTCTTAATGTAACAGAGGACAGCTGATGTGTAAGTCTCTATATCCAGATCGTAAAAAACATCCCAGATTGTACGCTGAAAACAATCTTGCAGCTGTAGAGATGAGTCCTCAGGCCATGTGACCACAGTCTTTGTGATGGGCTGTGATGTTTTAATTTTGGGCTTATAAACTGGGATCAGCATAAGAGACAGGTGGTCAGACTGCCCCAGGTGTGAAAAGGGATAGGCTCTATATCCTTTAGAGATGTTAGAATAGACACAGTCCAGTATATTGTCCCCTCTTGTTGCACATTTGACATGTTGATGAAGTCGTGGCAACACTACTTTCAGATCGACATGGTTGAAATCCCCAGCAACTATATGGACACCCTCCGGGTAAGCGCTCAGTTGTTGTTCATAGCTGCAAGCAGGTGGCTAAGTGCTAGCTTTGCATTTGCACCCGGTGGAATATACACAGCGGTCACGATAACAACAGAAAATTCCCGTGGTAGATAGAATGGCCTGCATTTGACAGTTAGAAACTCTAAGTCCGGCGAGCAGTGCGTGTCTGTTATCAGGCTATTTGTACACCATCGGTTGTTAACGTAGATGCACAATCCGCCTCCGCGGCTCTTACCGGAGTTTTCAGTCCTGTCACTGCGATGGGTTGAGTGTCCTGCTAACTCGATAGCTTCGTCCGGGATCTTTGAACTGAGCCAGGTCTCGGTGAATATCATTGCACACGCATCCCGGATAGTTGGGGAGCGGAATAAGTTCAGCCTTAGCTCGTCCAGCTTGTTATTGAGGGACCTGGTGTTGGCAACAAAGAGGCTAGGTAGCGGTGGTCTGCAGGGCGCTCTCTTCAGCCTAGCCAGGTGACCTCCCCGGCACCCTCTCTTCTGTTTGCGCTCTCTTCTCCTTCTCCGCTGCTTATTATCCGGCAGGGTAATCCAGGGAGATGGTGATCTTGCTATCTCCGGTGGTATTCCATGCGAGTGGTGGAAAGCACTCGTTACAGGAACTTTGTATACTGAGCCAATGTGCAAGAGGTCTTCTCTTGTGTAAAGAGTCTTTGTTTCGTTTTCCACCACACTCAGAAACAACACACTCAACAACAGGAGTTTTTCCACGGAGCACTGAGCCGCTGCGTCTGTGCGCGCCGCCATCTTGGAATTCACTATTATGAATTATAAATGAATGGAGGCGCCCAATTGGCTCAGTGCATTGTCTTGTTTTGGTTTAAAATACTACATCCTGTACATACAACGACTTCCTGTTCAATTCTCTTCAATGAGGTTTTCACTCCATCAGTTTAAAACAAATAAATCCTCTTTAGATCAGACAGTTTGTAGGAGTCTACAATCTTTTGTAGATATTGTAGACTCCTACAAATAGGCACAATTTTCGACTCAAAACTGAGGTTTGACACAAACACAAACACAGTTGCAAAAAAAGGTCAACAAAGACTACATCTGCTGCGCAAACTAAACTCCTTCAATGTCTCTAAACCAATCTTATGTGCCTTTTATCATTCTTTTATCAAGAGTCTTTTAACTTTTTCTTTTATAACGTGGTTTCTTGGCTTGTCAGTCAAAGACAAAAATAGTTTGAACAACATTGTAAAGACCTGTTCAAAGATTATAGGCGTTCAGATGCCTGACTTAAACTCTTTATGGAACAGGCAGGTGCTGCGGAAGGCCAAGTGTATCATCGGCAGCTCCAGTCACATCCTTAAAGAGAAATTTTCTCTGATGCCCTCCGGGAGGCGGTATTTTGCCCCCAGTAGGAAAACTCGTTTTGCTAATTCTTTTATCCCAGCTGCCATTCAGCTTTTAAATACTATAAGACAATAAAGCGGAGTTGTTGTTGTTTTGTTTATATAAGGTGTTGTACATTATGTTTTATGCTTGTTTGCACCATTGAACTAATGACCAGCTTTGTTGTTCATCGTATGTCACTGCACTTGACTAGATGGTGTTGTATGTATGTATTTTACTGTTTCTATGCTGTGATGCTGACTGCAAACAGAATTGCCTCTTTGAGGATAAATAAAGTTTTCTGAACTGAACTGAACTGAACTGAACTGAACTGAGTTGTGGGGAATGTTACAGAAAACATGTTAAAGACTTTACATATCAGAGGAAGATTTTACCAGAGACACTTGTGAGTTTAAAAAGAGACTAACAGGAAGTGTTCGTATGTACAGAAGTGAGCTATTTTGAACAATCGCAAGCCAACTGAAGTTCCGTGCACAGAGCCAATTTGCCGCGCGGCAGAGCGTCCCGGTGTGCGCTGGCCTTTACTTTCCCTGTTTTCTCACACTCTCTCTGACTCTTTTTTTTTTTCCTCTCACTCTCTCTCTTTTACTCTCCTTTTCTTTTCTCCTCTCACTCTCTTTTCTCTTCTTTCTTCTCTCTGTCTTTCTAAGTTTTATCAACACAAAGATCAAAGTAGTTTAACTTATTGTCTTTTATCAGTCGTGTGAATCATCCTTAGATGATATTTAACGTTTGTTTATCACTCTATGATATAAAATAGGATGTATTTCTCTAAAACTGAGTCTTAAACAGCTCTGCTACAGATTTACATGTTCACTTCCTGTTTTTGGTTTATTCTTGTGTGTTTATTTTGAGTTTGATCATTATAGCAGAATATTCTCATGTCTGTGCACTTTTTGACTGTTTAGAATATTAAAAGGTTTCTTCTTCTTGTTTGCAGCTGTTAAAGTTCATGTGTTATAGTTTGTGTTTGAGTCATAATTTTATTTTAACGAAACAGAAGCCAAAGGAGAAGCTCTAAGATCAAGAGTTTAGTCAGATTATTATTTATAACTCCTTTTTTACTGTTTGTTTTGTGTTTGTTTTGTTTTGACTCGTGAATTTTTATTTTTTTTTTCTGTTGCACATTTTAAAAACACATTTGATCCAAGTAACTGAAAAGACTTTTTATGAATGAAGTGAGCAGGGCCGTAGCACCAAATTCTGGGCCCCAGGTACAAACTTGGTTGACGGGCCCCTAATATATAATCTAGTATTTTAGTTACTTTTTCACATGACATTTACCAAGTTGCTACATATAAGGCCTCAGCTTTTTTTAGCAGTGTATTAATACATTATTTTTTAAATTAATCTATTTGTTATTGGCAATAGAGTTTGTGCAGGTGACATGACATCATTCTAAATGTTGATGCTGAGAGAGTTAATGCAGAGAAAGGACATTTTCTCTTGTAAGTGTAATAACAAATTCAACCCACCACAAGTCTACTGACACTGGGTTTGTAACTGACATGTAGAAACAGTTGAAGCAAAGCAGATAAACAACAAGACTTTAGCTTTGAAATCACACACAGTTGAACTTATGACCTTTTTCTTCTTAAAAACATGTTTTTGAGTTTGTTTGTTGCAGTTAAAATGTCCTAAATCATCAACTGTTGTTAGCAGACAAGCTGTTGCCACGACAACAAGGAAATACATTGAAGAAATGCCTCATTCTAAATGTTGAGGAGCATTTTTGGAATAAAATTATGTCAATGCAGAACCTCTATTAGATTTTTTTTTTTTTTAAACCAAAATTGAGCAAATTGAAGAAAAGTCGCTTGAAACATCATTTAATCCTGATAGTGGTATTGTCCTGTTTGTTTGTTTGTTTGTTTTGTGCTATTTAAACCCTCAGATGCCATAAAGAAGAAGAATGAATCATTGAGTGTGTTTACATGCACACAAATAACCCGGTTATGATCAGGGTTTTTAAATCTCCTGGTTATGTGTGTGTCCATGTAAACACCAGAACCTGGTTATTCAGATAACCTGGTTATTTGATTAACCTGGTTCTGAGAAACCAGGTTATTGCCACTGGAGTTTTCTGATAATAACCAGATTATTGTTCCATGTAAACACCTGGTTTCTCGCCGATGGAGCCAAACTGAGCCGTGCAAACTAAAGGAACTGATCTGGCAGAAGCAGAACATTTACCAAAATGACTCAAAATTATTATTTTCTTTTTCTTATATTCATTTTATAGCACTTTTTCTCATTTGGGTTTGGAGCATATGACACTTATTTATTAATTTTTTTATTTGTAATGTGTCGTCATTATAAAACTATAAAGTAACTTGTAACACAACACAGTTATAACTCTGAACCGACTCGTCAGAATTCAGACATATTTTTTCACTGTTAAAATCACTTTTCCCAAAGCTCTGACTGATCTACAGTCTGATGGTCTTATTTAGTTGTATTTTGTCAGCTTGTTGCTGTAAACATGTTAAAAACCCATACATTAGTAAAGTTTCGTACATGTTTAGTTCCTGCCTTATCTGTGTCATTGTTGCCATAGTTACCAGTCTGAATAACCAGGATACTCCCAGTGCAGATGTAAACAGGAACATGAATAACTTTTCTGCCTTGCCCCGCCTCTTCTGTCCATAAGCTCCGCCTTTTCTGTCCATAAGCTCCGCCTCTTCTGTCCATAAGCTCCGCCTCTTTTGTTGTATTTCTAGAACAGAAAACTCTGATGTTGTGGATTGAAGTGATGTTTTTAAGGTTTAAAACGAAATATTTTCTGCTCAAAATGTTCCTAAACTCGACTGTGAACCACAAATATTCTGTCTGTTTTTACCTTCTTTCATTATTGATTCAAAAGTGTGTTTAGTTGTTTAAGTCTGCTCACGTTTAGAAGGTTTTACAGAGTCTCTTATAAACATATCCTGCTCATTCTGAACAAAAGCTGCTGTGATTGGCTGAAGAAATGTGTTTGAAACAGGATTAAAGAAGAAACCAGAGACCAGACCTGAGCAGCAGAGAGGTGAGTCTGAACCTGGACTAAACCTGGTCTGAACCTGGTCTAAACCTGGTCTGAACCTGGTCTAAACCTGGTCTGAACCTGGTCTAAACCTGGTCTGAACCTGGTCTAAACCTGGTCTAAACCTGGTCTGAACCTGGTCTGAACCTGGTCTAAACCTGGTCTAAACCTGGTCTGAACCTGGTCTGAACCTGGTCTAAACCGGGACTAAACCAGGACTAAAGCAGGACTAAACCAGGACTAAAGCAGGACTAAACCAGGACTAAAGCAGGACTAAAGCAGGACTAAACCAGGACTAAAGCTGGACTAAAGCAGGACTAAACCAGGACTAAACCAGGACTAAACCAGGACTAAAGCAGGACTAAAGCAGGACTAAAGCAGACTAAAGCAGGACTAAACCAGGACTAAACCAGGACTAAACCAGGACTAAAGCAGGACTAAACCAGGACTAAACCAGGACTAAAGCAGGACTAAAGCAGGACTAAACCAGGTCTAAACCAGGACTAAAGCAGGACTAAACCAGGTCTAAACCAGGACTAAAGCAGGACTAAAGCTGGACTAAAGCTGGACTAAAGCTGGACTAAAGCAGGACTAAAGCAGGACTAAAGCAGGTCTAAAACGGAACTAAAGTTGGACTAATCTCTTAATCTCAGACACAGAGGCAGTGACAGATTCCAGATCCAGTCAAACTGAACCAGAGACTAAACCACAGCAGCAGGAGGAGGAGGAGCCAACGCAGTCACATGACCCAGAGGAGGCGCAGTCACATGACCAGCAGACTGTGGAACAACCAGGTGAGTGTGCATGAGGCTGAGGCTCTTTCTGAATCTAGTTCCTTCTTCTCCCTCCTCCTTCTCTCTTCTCCTCCCTCCTCCTCTCTTCTCCTCCCTCCTTCTCTCTTCTCCTCCCTCCTTCTCTCTTCTCCTCCCTCCTTCTCTCTTCTCCTCCTCCTCCTCTCTCCTCCTCTTTTCTCCTCTCTTCTCCTCCCTCCTCCTCTCTTCTCCTCCCTCCTTCTCTCTTCTCCTCCTCCTCCTCTGTCCTCCTCTTTTCTCCTCTCTACTCCTCTCTCCTCCTCTCTTTACCTCTCTTCTCCTCCCTCCCCCTCTCTACTCCTCCCTCCTCCTCTCTTCTCCTCCCTCCCCCTCTCTACTCCTCCCTCCTTCTCTCTTCTCCTCCTCTCTTCTCCTCCCTCCTTCTCTCTTCTCCTCCCTCCTCCTCTGTCCTCCTTTTCTCCTCTCTCCTCCTCTCTTCTCCTCCCTCCTCCTCTCTTCTCCTCCCTCCTTCTCTCTTCTCCTCCCTCCTCCTCTGTCCTCCTCTTTTCTCCTCTCTACTCCTCTCCTCCTTACCTCTTCTCCTCCCTCCCCCTCTCTTCTCCTCCCTCCTCCTCTCTTCTCCTCCCTCCTCCTCTCTTCTCCTCCCTCTTCCTCTCTTCTCCTCCCTCCTCCTCCCTTCTCCTCCCTCCACCTCTCTTCTCCTCCCTCCTCGTCACTTTAAAACTTCTTTTCTTTGCATGAGAGTCTGAGGAGAGCGTTGTCACCTCCTGCTGGCTGCTTTGTGTTTGTGTCTTAAACCTGTTTGTTTTGTCTTTTCTCAGAATCACAGAACCACGTGGAATCAGACATACAAGGTCAGAGTTTGTTTTAGTCCTGGTTCAGTCCTGGTTCAGTCCTGGTTCAGTCCTGGTTTAGTCCTGGTTTAGTCCAGGTTTAGTCCTGGTTTAGTTCTGGCTTTAGTCCTGGTTTAGTTCTGCTTTAGTCCTGGTTTAGTCCTGGTTTAGTCCTGCTTTAGTCCTGGTTTAGTCCTGGTTTAGACCGGTTTAGTCCTGGTTTAGTCCTGGTTTAGTTCTGCTTTAGTCCTGGTTTAGTCCTGGTTTAGTTCTGCTTTAGTCCTGGTTTAGTCCTGGTTTAGACCTGGTTTAGTCCTGGTTTAGTCCTGGTTTAGTTCTGCTTTAGTCCTGGTTTAGTCCTGGTTTAGTTCTGCTTTAGTCCTGGTTTAGTCCTGGTTTAGTCCTGGTTTAGTCCTGGTTAGTCCTGGTTTAGTCCGGTTTAGTCCTGGTTTAGTCCTGGTTTAGTCTTGCTTTTGTCCTGTTTTAGTCCTGTTTTAGTCCTGGTTTAGTCCTGGTTTAGTCTTGCTTTTGTCCTGTTTTAGTCCTGGTTTAGACCATGTTTAGTCCAGGTTTAGTCCTGTTTTAGTCCTGTTTTAGTCCTGGTTTAGTTCTGCTTTAGTCCTGGTTTAGTCCTGGTTTAGTCCTGGTTTAGTCCTGGTTTAGTCCTGGTTTAGTCCTGGTTTAGTTCTGCTTTAGTCCTGGTTTAGTCCTGGTTTAGTCCTGGTTTAGTCCTGGTTTAGACCTGGTTGTCCTTTTAGTCCTGGTTTAGTCCTGGTTTAGTCCTGGTTTAGACCAGGTTTAGTCCAGGTTTAGACCAGGTTTAGACCATGTTTAGACCAGGTTTAGACCTGGTTTAGTCCTGGTTTAGTCCTGCTTTAGTCCTGGTTTAGTCCTGGTTTAGTCCTGGTTTAGTTCTGCTTTAGTCCTGGTTTAGTCCTGGTTTAGACCTGGTTTAGTCCTGGTTTAGTCCTGGTTTAGTTCTGCTTTAGTCCTGGTTTAGTCCCGGTTTTAGTCCTGTTTTAGTCCTGGTTTAGACCATGTTTAGTCCAGGTTTAGTCCTGTTTTAGTCCTGTTTTAGTCCTGGTTTAGTTCTGCTTTAGTCCTGGTTTAGTCCTGGTTTAGTCCTGGTTTAGTCCTGGTTTAGTCCTGGTTTAGTCCTGGTTTAGTCCTGGTTTAGACCTGGTTTAGTCCTGGTTTAGTCCTGGTTTAGTCCTGGTTTAGTCCTGGTTTAGACCAGGTTTAGTCCAGGTTTAGACCAGGTTTAGACATGTTAGACCAGGTTTAGACCTGGTTTAGTCCTGGTTCAGTCCTGGTTTAGACCATGTTTAGACCAGGTTTAGTCCTGGTTTAGTCCTGGTTCAGTCCTGGTTTAGACCATGTTTAGACCAGGTTTAGTCCAGGTTTATATAAAACATTTGTCTTTTCAGAAGCCGTTTCTCTTCCTTCTCCCGTCGACACTTTTGTTCCAGGTCAGTTCCTTCATAAACACTTTTCTTAAAAACTCAAACTCCCATGATGCTCTTCTCCTCTCCACTTCCTGTTTGTGTTTATTGTTTGTGTTTATTGTTTGTGTTTGTGTGGCAGACGACAGTCGAGGAGAAAGTTTTTTCTCTCCCGGTCGGTAAAACTTTCAAACATGTTTTAGACTTTTACTTTCACTTTAACTTTAAAAATAGACTTTATTTTATTCATTTGTAGAAAAGAAACGAGAAGATAAACCAGTTTCCATCGACTCCACTGGAGGTGAGATTTATTTAAAAGGAACCCGAAAATTTTTTAATGTTTGTTTTGGAGTTTTCCTTATATCATCAAAGATATAAATACACACGAAAATAATCTGAAAAATCTACCGTTTTATTAAACTTTTACGAATATATTTTCACGGAAGACGCCATCATTGTTTACAACACAGTGCATTATGGGTTGTATGACGTCGAATCGTGTAACTACGAGGAAAGTTATGAAAGCTTACCACATTCTCCTTGTTTCCTCCCGAGACCAAATCACAACCAAAAGCCACACAATGTACCATTTTACAAACACTACTGACGCTCCTGTTAACCAGACGAAACACTACTGACGCTCCTGTTAACCAGACGAAACACTACTGACGCTCCTGTTAACCAGACGAAACACTACTGACGCTCCTGTTAACCAGACGAAACACTACGACACTCCTGTTAACCAGACGAAACACTACTGACGTCCTGTTAACCAGACGAAACACTACTGACGCTCCTGTTAACCAGACGAAACACTACTGACGCTCCTGTTAACCAGACGAAACACTACTGACGCTCCTGTTAACCAGACGAACACTACTGACGCTCCTGTTAACCAGACGAAACACTACTGACGCTCCTGTTAACCAGACGAAACACTACTGACGTCCTGTTACCAGACGAAACACTACTGACGCTCCTGTTAACCAGACGAAACACTACTGACGCTCCTGTTAACCAGACGAAACACTACTGACGCTCCTGTTAACCAGACGAAACACTACTGACGCTCCTGTTAACCAGACGAAACACTACTGACGCTCCTGTTAACCAGACGAAACAACTGACACTCCTGTTAACAACGAAACACTCTGACGCTCCTGTTAACCAGACGAAACACTACTGACGCTCCTGTTAACCAGACGAAACATACTGACGCTCCTGTTAACCAGACGAAACACTACTGACGCTCCTGTTAACCAGACGAAACACTACTGACGCTCCTGTTAACCAACGAAAAACTGACGCTCCTGTTAACCAGATCAACGGTGCGTCTCACGACTGACGCTCACTGCTCCAGTGCGTCTCACGACTGACGCTCACTGCTCCAGTGCGTCTCACGACTGACGCTCACTGCTCCAGTGCGTCACACGACTGACGCTCACTGCTCCAGTGCGTCTCACGACTGACGCTCACTGCTCCAGTGCGTCTCACGACTGACGCTCACTGCTCCAGTGCGTCTCACGACTGACGCTCACTGCTCCAGTGCGTCTCACGACTGACGCTCACTGCTCCAGTGCGTCTCACGACTGACGCTCACTGCTCCAGTGCCAGTGCGTCTCACGACTGACGCTCACTGCTCCAGTGCGTCTCACGACTGACGCTCACTGCTCCAGTGCGTCTCACGACTGACGCTCACTGCTCCAGTGCGTCTCACGACTGACGCTCACTGCTCCAGTGCGCCACACACGATTCTGCGTCATCACCTCAAGATGGCGGCGCCCGTAATATCAGGAAGTTGTTGTAAACATAACAATTTTACGTCAAACGGCGAATTATTGTTTACTTTAAGTTCTACTTTTTAGTAAGTATACCTACGCCAAGTATTTTCGATCTATTTATGTAAATATTCGGGGTTCCTTTTAAATACTGTAGAGAAACAAACACAAGTGAAGCTTTTATCATGAGATTTATTATAGTTTTAGTTCAGTTTATGTTCATGTGAAGAGAGGAGGAAAGAAGGAGATTAAAGGAGAGAAGGAGACGAGAGAGAAGCAGACAAGGAGAGAGGAGACGAGGAGAGGAGAGAAGGAGAGAGGAGAGAAGGAGAGAGGAGACGAGGAGAGAAGGAGAGACAAGGAGAGAGGAGAGAAATGAGACAAGGAGAGAGGAGACAAGGAGACAAGGACACAAGGAGAGAGGAGACAAAGAGACAAGGACACAAGGAGAGAGGAGACAAAGAGACAAGGACACAAGGAGAGAGGAGACAAAGAGACAAGGAGAGAAGAGACAAAAGAGGAGAGAAGGAGACGAGAGAGGGAGAAGGAGATAAGGAGAGAGGAGGGAAGGAGACAAGAGAGAGGAGAGAAGGAGACGAGGGAGAGAGAGAAGGAGACGAGGAGAGAAGGAGACAAGGAGAGAGGAGAACAAGGAGAGAGGAGAGAGGAGACAAGGAGAGAGGAGACGAGGAGAGAGGAGAGAAGGGGACAAGGAGAGAGGAGACAAGGAGAGAGGAGAGAAGGAGACAAGGAGAGAGGAGACAAGGAGAGAGGAGAGAAGGGGACAAGGAGAGAGGGAGAAGGAGACAAGGAGAGAGGAGAGAAGGAGACAAAGAGAGAGGAGACAAGGAGAGAGGAGACAAGGAGAGAGGAGAGAGGAGACAAGGAGAGAGGAGACAAGGAGAGAGGAGAGAAGGAGACAAGGAGAGAGGAGGAAGAAGAAGAGAGGAGAAAAGGAGAGAGGAGAAAGGAGAGAGGAGACAAAGGAGAGAGGAGAGAAGGAGACGAGGAGACAAGGAGAGAGGAGAGAAGAAGAGAGGAGAGAAGGAGACAAGGAGAGAGGAAGAAGGAGAGAGGAGAAAGGAGACAAGGAGAGAGGAAGACAAGGAGAGGGAGAGAGAGAGAGGGAGAGAGAGAGAGAAAGAGAGAGAGGAGAGAAGAAGACGAGGAGACAAGGAGAGAGAGGAGAGAAGACAGAGAGGAGAGAAGGAGACAAAGAGAGAGGAGACAAGGAGAGAGGAGACAAGGAGAGAGGAGAGAAGGAGAGAGAGAAGAGAAGGAGAGAAAAGAGAGGAAGAGAGGAGAGAGGAGACAAGGAAGAGGAGACAAGGAGACGAGGAGAGAAGGAGACGAGGAGACAAGGAGA
>JBBPFD010000069.1:116756-136449 GCA_038363315.1 Mugilogobius chulae
ACGCCTCCTGTTTAACCAGACGAAACACTACTGACGCTCCTGTTAAACCAGACGAAAACTACTGACGCTCCTGTAAACCAGACGAAAACACTACTGACGCTTCCTGTTAACCAGACGAAACACTACTGACGCTCCTGTTAACAAGGACGAAACCACTTACTGACGCTCCTGTTAACCAGACGAAAAACCACTACTGACGCTCCTGTTAACCAGACGAAACACTACTGACGCTCCTGTTAACCAGACGAAACACTACTGACGCTCCTGTTAAACCCAGACGAACACTTGTCACTGACGCTCCTGTTAACAGACAAAACACTACTGACACTCTGTTAACCAGACAAACACTACTGACGCCTCCTGTAACCAGACGAAACACTACGACGCTCCGTGTTAACAGAGCGAAACACTACTGACGCTCCTGTTAACCAGACGAAACACTACTGACGCTCCTGTTAACCATACGAAACACTACTGACGTCCTGTTAACCAGACGAAACACTACTGACGGCTCCTGTTAACCAGATCAGACGGTGCCCGTCTCACGCTGACGCTCACCTCCCAGTGCGTCTCACGACTGACTCCCAACTGCTCCAGTGCGTCTCACGGACTGACGCTCACTGCTCCCAGTGCGTCACACGGATGACGCTCACTGCTCCCAGTGCGTCTCACGACTGACGCCACTGCATCCAGGCGTCTCACCGACTGACGCTCACGCTCCAGTGCGTCTCCACGCTGACGCTCACTGCTCCATGCGTCTCACACTGACGCCACTGCTCCATGCGTCTCACGACTGACGCTCACTGCTCCAGTGCCAGTGCGTCTCAGACTGACGCTCACTGCTCCAGTGCGTCTCACGACTGACGCTCCACTGCTCCAGTGCGTCCACGGACTGACCTCACTGCTCCAGTGCGTCTCACGACTGACGCTCACTGCATCCAGGCCCACACACGATTCTGCGCACACCTCAAGAGCGCGCCCGTAATATCAGGAAGTGTTGTAAACATAACAAATTTTTTTATACGTCAAACGGCGAATATGTTTACTTAAGTTCTACTTTTAGTAAGTATACCTACGCCAAGTATTCGAATCTATTATGTAAATATTCGGGTTCCTTTTAAATACTGTAAGAAAACAAACCACAGTGAAGCTTTTATCTGAGATTATTATAGGTTTAGTTCAGTTTATGTTCATGGAAGAGAGAGGAAAAGAAGGAGATTAAAGGAGAGAGAGACGAGAGAGAAGCAGAACAAGGAGAGAGGAGACGAGGAGAGGAAGAGAAGGAGAGAGGAGAGAAGGAGAGAGAGACGAGAGAGAAGGAGAGACAGAGAGAGGAGAGAATAGACAAGGAGAGAGAGACAAGGAGACAAGGACACAAGGAAGAGGAGACAAAGAGACAAGGACACATATATATATACAAAGAGACAAGGACAAAGGAGAGAGAGACAAAGAGACAAGGAGAGAAGAGACAAAAAAGAGGAGAGAAGGAGACGAGAGAGGAGAGAAGGAGATAAGGAGAGAGGAGGAAGGAGACAAGAGAGAGGAATAAAGAAGGAGACGAGGGAGAGAGAGAAGGAGACGAGAGAGAAGGAGACAAGGAGAGAGAGACAAGGAAGAGGAGAGAAGAGACAAGGAGAGAGGAACGAGGAGAGAGAGAAGAAGGGACAAGGAGAAGGAGAACAAGGAGAGAGAGAGAAGGAACCAAGGAGAGAGGAGACAATGAGAGAGGAGAGAGGGGAACAAGGAAGAGAGGAGGGAAGGAGACAGGAGAGAGGAGAGGAAGGAGAGACGAAAAAGGAGAGGAACGAGACAAGGAGAGAGAGACAAGGAGAGAGAGAGAAGGAACAAGAAGAGGAGACAAGGAGAGAGGAGAGAAGGAGACAAGGAGACGAGAGAGAAAAAGAGAGAGAAAGAGAGAGAACAAGGAGAGAGGAGACAAGGAGAGAGAGAGAAGAGACGAGGAGACAAGGAGAGAGCGAGAGAAAAGAAGAGAGGAGAGAAGGAACAAGGAGAGAGGAGAGAAGAGAGAGGAGAGAAGGGAGACAAGAGAGAGGAACAAGAGAGAGGAGAGAAGGGGACAAGGAGAAAGGAGAGAAGGATGACAAGGAGAGAGGAGAGAAGAAGACGAGGAGACAAGGAAGAAAGGAGAGAAAGAAGAGAGAGAGAAGGAGACAAAAGAGAGAGAACAAGAGAGAGAGACAAGAGAGAGGAGAGAAGGAGACAATGAGAGAGAGAGAAGAAGAGAGGAGAAAAGGAGGAGAGGAGCAAGAGAGAGGAGACAAGGAGAGAATGAGAAGGACGACGAGGTAGACAAGGCAGAGAGGAGAGGTGATATGAAGAGAGGAGAGAAAGCAGACAAAGGGAGAGAGTAGAGAAGGAGAGAAGGAACAAAGAGAGAGGAGAAGTTCGAAATAGTAAGAGAACGCCCGAACGAGACGTTATGTTGTGTATTATCAGTAAGACCGAGGTAGATCTATAGGAGCAGAGGGACTATATATATATATAGAGAGGAGACGAGGAACAGGGAGAGAGAAGAAGAAGAGAGAGAGAGAATGAGACAGGAGAGAGGAAGCAAGGAATGAAGAGGAAGAGCAGATCTATAAGAGAGAGGAAGAGAAGAAAGAGAGGAAGAGAGAAGAAGGAGACAAGAGAGAGAGACCAAGGAGAGAGGAGAGAAGGAGACGAGAGACAAAAGAGAGAGAGAGAAGGAGACAAGGAGAGAAGAAGAAGTTAGAGAGAAGGAGACAAAAGAGAGAGTTAGAGAAGAAGAGAGGAAGGAGAAAAGAGAGGAGACAGGAGAGAGGAGACAAGGAGCAGGAGAGAAGGAGACGTAGTCGACGACAAGGATAGAGAGGAGAGAATGAGACAAGGAGAGAGGAGAGAAGGAGACAAGATGAGCAGAGAGGAAGGGGACATAGGAGAGAGGAGAGAAGGAGAAAAGGAGAGAGGAGGGAAGGAGACAAGGAGAGAGGGAGAAAGGAGACAAGAGGAGAACAAGACAAAGGAGAGAGGAGAGAGAGAGAGTATACAAGGAACACAAGAGGAGAGGAGAGACAAGGAGACGGAGGAGACAAAGAGAGGAGAGAAGGAGAGGAAGGAGAGCGAGAGAGGAGGCAAGGAGAGAGGAGAGAGGAGGAGAAAGAGAGGAGAGAGGAGACAAGGAGAGAGGAGAGTAAGGAACAGGAGAGAGGACAAGAGACAAGGAGAGAGGAGAGAAGAGGACAGAGGAGAGAAGGAGAGAGGAGAGAAGGAGAGAGGAGACAAGGAGA
This sequence comes from Mugilogobius chulae, assembly GCA_038363315.1. Lineage (NCBI taxonomy): Eukaryota > Metazoa > Chordata > Actinopteri > Gobiiformes > Gobiidae > Mugilogobius > Mugilogobius chulae. The sequence continues at coordinate 120,026 of JBBPFD010000069.1, forward strand.
GAGGAGAGAGAGAGGAGAGAGGAGACAGAGAGAGAGAGAGAGAAGAGAGAGAGAGAAGAGACAAAGAGAGAGGAGGAAGAAGAGAGAAGAAGGAGAGAGGAGACAGGAGAGAGGGAGAAGCAGAGAGGAGAGAAGGAGAGAGAACAAGAAGAGGAGAACAGAAGAGAAGGAGAGAGAGAAGAAGAGAGAAGAGGAGAGAGAAGGAAGAGCGAAGGGGAGAGAGAGAGAGAGGAGAAAAGGAGAGGAGAAGAAGGAGAGGAGAGACAGAGAAGGAGAAGGAGAGAGAAAGAGAGAGGAGACGAGGGAGAAGAGAAGGAGAGAGGAGAGAAGAGAAGAGAAAGGAGACAAAGAGAGAGGAGAGAAGAAGAGAGGAACAAGAGAGAGAGAAAGGAGAGAGGAGAGAAGGAGACGAGGAGACAAGGAGAGAGGAGAGAGGAGAGAGGAGAGAAGGAGAGAAGGAGGGAGGAGACAAGGAGAGAGGAGAGAAGGAGAGAGGAGAGAGGAGAGAAGGAAAGAGGAGAGAAGGAGACAAGGAGAGAGGAGAGAAGGAGAGAAGGAGGGAGGACACAAGGAGAGAAGAGAGAAGGATTGAAAAGTCTTTCTTTTTACTGTTAAAACTCAACTACAAAATCAGTCAAAATATACATGAAACAATCCAGTTTATTAACATTTTTAGAGTGTGGGCTGTAAAATTCAATATTTAGATCAAAATAAAACATTTGTTTTTTCATATAAATGTGAACAAAGTGATTTCAAATGTTTAATAAATGTGTAACTGACTAAACTAACGTGTTTGTAGTTTAGTGACGAGCCGGAGCCTCAGGAAACCGTCGGTCAGTTTGTGAAAGAAACTGTTTATAATGTTTAGATTTAAATAATAATTCTTACAGTTTTGTCTTTTGTTTCAGTGGAGTCTGGACAGGGTTTAACCAGCTCCAAAATCACCATGGAAACGGGGTAAAAACAACTTAAATATGACTGAATGTTGTGTAAATAATCTTAATATTTGTGATTCCAGAAGCAGCAGAAGAGAAAGATCCTCCGAGTCAGAAAACTGAAGCCACAGAAGAGAAAAGTCAGACTGACGGTGAGAAAACAAACACGAGAGAAGCTTTTGTAATGAGATTTATCAGAGTTTTAGTTCAGTTGTGTTTAGAGAAGGAGAGGGACAGAGAGGAGAAGGAAAGAAGGAGAGAGGAGACAAGGAAATAGGTGAAAAGGAGATGAGGAGAGAAGGAGGAAGGAGAGGAGACACGGAGAGAGGAGAGAAGGAAAGAAGGAGATGAGGAAAGAGGAGTGAAGGAAAGGGGAGACGAGGAGAGAAGGAGACTAGGTGAAAAGGAGATGAGGAGAGAAGGGAAGAAAGAGATGAAGAAAGAAGGAGCGGAGAAGGGAAGATGAGATGAGGAGAGAACGAGGAAGGAGAGGAGACATGGAGAGGAGATGAGAGAGAAGGAAAGAAGGAGAGCAGGAAAAAGGAGAGAAGGAAAGAGGAGATGAGGAGAGAAGGAGGAAGGAGAGAAGGGAAGAGGAGATGAGGAGACAAGGAAAGAAGAGAGAAGAGAAGGGATGAGGAGAGAAGGAAAGAAGGAGAGAGAAGAGACTAGAAGAGAAAGAAAGAGGAGATGAGGAAAGAAGGAGAGAAGAGAAGGGAAGAGGAGATGAGGAGAGAAGGAGAGAGCAGAGAAGAGAAGGAAAAAAAGATGAGGAAAGAAGGAGAGAAGAGAAGAGAAGGAGAGAAGGGAAGAGGAGATGAGGAGAGAAGGAGGAAGGAGAGAGAAGAGAAGGAAGAGAAGAGAAGGAGGGAAGGAGAGGAGACATGGAGAGAGGAGAGGAGATGAGGAGAGAAGGAAAGAAAGAGATGAGGAAAGAGGAGACGTGGAGAGAAGGAGAGAAGGAAAGAGGAGATGAGGAGAGAAGGAGGAAGGAGAGAAGGAAAGAAGGGAAGAGAAGGAAAGAGGAGATGAGGAAAGAAGAAGACAAGGAGACAAAGACAAAAGGAGAGAGGAGAGAAAAGGACAAGGAAATAAGGAGACAAAGAGTAGAAAAGAGGAGAAAATGTTTGTTTTAACACAAAAGTGAAATAATAATCTGATGTTTGTTTTCCAGAGAAACTTCCAGAAAAAGACAAAGGTAAATAATACTGAGTAAACATGAAACTTTATTTAAAATAAATCAAAATATATTCAGAAGTTGAACATTTTTCTGTCTTTTTTTTGCAGCGAAGAAGAAAAAACCCAAATGTTCAACAAATTTGACAAAAGCATCAAAAGTGAAATCGATGCAGCGGAAAAACTCAGGAAAAAGGTAAAAAAAAAAGAGAAAAGTTTGGACATAAATCAGAAAATTACAGCTTTGTTGTTTGTTTGTTTGTTTGTCTGTTTTTTGTTTGTTTGTTTGTTGTTTGTTTGTTTGTTTGTTTGTTTGTTTGTTTGTTTGTTGTTTGTTTGTGTGTGGGTTTGTTTGTTTGTTTGTTTGTTTGTTTGTTTATTTGTTTGTTTGTTTGTTTACTCCAGGGTAAAGTGGAGGAGGCTCTTCAGGCGTTTGAAGTTTTGGTTCAGAAATATCCCAAAGCCCCAGAGCCAGATACGGAAAAGCTCAGTACAAACTCAACTAAAGCTTTTTATTTATTTACTATTTCTAGAAATGTATCGACAGTTTTGTAACGTTTTTTTTATACTTACAGGGTTAGGGTTAGAAGAGAGAGGAGAGAAGGAGAGATCAGAGAAGGAAAGGAGATGAGGAGAAGGAAAGAGGAGAGAAGGAAGAGGAGATGAGGAGAGAAGGAAGAGAAGATGAGGAGAGAAGGAAAAAGAAGGGAGAAGGAAGAGGAATGAGGAGGAAGAGAGAGGAATGAGGAGAAGGAGAGAGAAGATGAGGAGAGAAGAGAAAGAGGAGAGAAGGAAAGAGGAGATGAGGAGAGAAGGAGAGAGGAGATGAGGAGAGAAGGAAAGAGGAGATGAGGAGAGAAGGAGAGAGGAGATGAGGAGAGAAGGAAAGAGGAGATGAGGAGAGAAGGGAGAGAAGATGAGGAGAGAAGGAAAGGAGATGAGGAGAGAAGGAGAGAGGAGATGAGGAGAGAAGAGAGAGAAGATGAGGAGAGAAGAGAAAGAGGAGAGAAGGAAAGAGGAGATGAGGAGAGAAGGAGAGAGGAGATGAGGAGAGAAGGAAAGAGGAGATGAGGAGGAAGGAGAGAGAAGATGAGGAGAGAAGGAAAGAGGAGAGAGGAGAGAAGAGAGAGAAGATGAGGAGAGAAGGAAAGAGGAGATGAGGAGAGAAGAGAAAGAGGAGAGAAGGAAAGAGGAGATGAGGAGAGAAGGAGAGAGAAGATGAGGAGAGAAGGAAAGAGGAGATGAGGAGAGAAGAGAAAGAGGAGGAAGGAAGGAGGAGAGAGAAGAAGGAAGAGGAGATGAGGAGAGAAGAGAGAGGAGATGAGGAGAGAGAAGAGGAGAGAGGAGAGAAGGAGAGAGGAGATGAGGAGAGAAGAGGAGAGAAGGGAGAGTGAGGAAGGAAAGAGAGGAGAGAGGAAGAAATGAGGAGAGAAGGAGAGAGGATGAGGAGAGAAGGAAAGAGGAGATGAGGAGAGAAGGAGAGAGAGATGAGGAGAGAAGGAAAGAGGAGAGAGGAGAAGGAAAGAAGATGAGGAGAGAGAGAGAGGAGAGAAGGAAAGAGGAGATGAGGAGAGAAGGAGAGAGGAGATGAGGAGAGAAGGAAAGAGGAGATGAGGAGAGAAGAGAGAGGAGAGAGGAGAGAAGGAGAGAGAAGATGAGGAGAGAAGAGAAGAGAGGAGGAGAGAGGAAAAGAGGAGATGAGGAGAGAAGGAAAGAGGAGATGAGGAGAGAAGGAAGAGAGGAAGATGAGGAGAGAAGGAAAGAAGGAGAGAAGGAGAGAAGGAGAGAGAAGAGAGACGAGAGAGAGAGAAAGAGAGGAGAGAAGGAAGAGGAGATGAGGAGAGAAGAGAAGAGAGGAGAAAGGAAAGAGAGAGAGAAGGAGAAGGAGAGAGAAAGAGAGAGAGAGAGAGAGAGAAGAGGAAAGAGAGGAGAGAAGAGAGAGAGGAGAGAGGAGAGAGAGGAAAGAGGAGATGAGGAGAGAAGGAGAGAGAGAGAAGGAGAGGAGAGAGGAAAGAAGGAGAGAGGAGAGAAGGAGGGGAGAGAGGAGAGAAGGAAAGAGGAGATGAGGAGAGAAGGAGAGAGGAGATGAGGAGAGAAGGAAAGAGGAGATGAGGAGAGAAGGAGAGAGAAGATGAGGAGAGAAGAGAAAGAGAGGAGAGAAGGAAAGAGGAGATGAGGAGAGAAGGAGAGAGGAGATGAGGAGAGAAGAGAAAGAGAGGAGAGAAGGAAAGAGGAGATGAGGAGAGAAGGAAAGAGGAGATGAGGAGAGAAGGAGAGAGGAGAGAAGGAGAGGAGAGAGGAAAGAAGGAGAGAGGAGAGAAGGAGAGGGGAGAAGGGGAGGAGAGAAGGCAGAGAGAGAAGACAGAGGGAGAGAAGGAGAGAGCTCATGTTTTTGTGTATTATTATTTGTATATTTTATATTTCAGTCTGAAGATGACGTGGCAGAGAAGCGTCGTTCTTTGGTTTGTGTTTTTGTTTGTTTTATTTATATTATTTGTTTGTTTCAGTCGGAGGATACGTGCAGAGAAGCGTCGCTCTTTGTTTGTGTTTTGTTTGTTTTATTTATATTTATTTGTTTGTTTCAGTCGGAGGATGACGTGGCAGAGAAGCGTCGCTCTTTGTTTGTGTTTTTGTTTGTTTTATTTATATTTGTTTGTTTGTTTCAGTCTGAAGATGACGTGGCAGAGAAGCGTCGTTCTAATGAAATGCTCCAAAAGGCCATAAACTCGTACAGAGAAGTGTCAGAACTGCCTGAAGTGACTCCAGATCTCCTCAAGGCGGCGCTAAAGAGACGAGCAGAGAGACAGCAGTTCTTAGGTCTGACCTCCCTCTCCCCAGACGCCTCCTCCTCCCTCTCCCCAGACACCTCCTCCCTCTCCCCAGACACCCCTCCTCTCCCCCCCTCCCCAGACACCTCCCTCTCCCCAGACACCTCCTCCCTCTCCCCAGACCCTCCCTCTCCCAGACACCTCTCCCTCTCCCCAGACACCTCCTCCCTCTCCCCAGACACCTCCTCCCTCTCCCCAGACGCCTCCTCCCTCTCTACCCTCTTTCTCTCTGTCTCTCTCTCTCTCTCTCTCTTCTCTCTCTCTCTCTCTCCCTCTCTCTCTCTCCCTCTCTCTCTCTCCCTCTCTCTCTCTCTCCCTCCCTCTCTCTCTCCTCTCTCTCTCTCTCCCTCTCTCTCCTCTCTCTCTCTCTCTCCCTCTCTCTCTCTCTCCCTCTCTCCTCTCTCTCTCTCTCTCTCTCTCCTCTCTCTCTCTCTCTCTCCCTCTCTCTCTCTCTCTCTCTCCCTCTCTCTCTCTCTCTTTCTAAAGACGGTGTAGTCCCTCATTCATCCAGGAGTGATCCATAGTAGAAGTCTTCAAAGTAGTCATCTGGACAGTGTTTCCGAAGATCAAGACGTTTCGACTCTCATCCGAAAGTCATTTTCAATCTGATGGAAGTAGACTGAGACTGGCTGTATTTATATACTAAGATAAGCCCTCCCCCTAGGAGGGGCTAAACCCACCCAAACTTGTTCCTGAAACCTGTTCCTAAAACTGGTTTGGTAAGCCCTAGCTTCCTATCCATTGTTCCCTGTTTCTATTGTTCTATTGTTCTCTGCTTCCTCTTCATTGTTCTCTGCTTCCTCTTCCATTGTTCTCTGCTTCCTCTCCATTGTTCTCTGCTTCCTCTTCATTGTTCTCTGCTTCCTCTTCATTGTTCTCAGCTTCCTCTTCATTGTTCTCTGCTTCCTCTTCATTGTTCTCTGCTTCCTCTTCATTGTTCTCTGCTTCCTCTTCATGTTCTCTGCTTCCTCTTCATTGTTCTCTGCTTCCTCTTCATTGTTCTCAGCTTCCTTTCCTTTGTTCTGACTGGGCCTAGACTGTTTCAAGCTCCCCTAACTAATTCACTGGTAAATTGCCCTGACTACCTGTGAACAAGATACAGTAGCATACTGGGTGATCTTGTTGTAGACATAAGTCATGGAGACTGTGCTCTATCTACTTTTCTTCCCTTTAGACCAAGGGTAAGAATGCTACTATACACACCAGGTAGGTTGTATCTTAAGCCTCCATTCCTGTTTAGTGATGGGTTTTCTTTTTTCACAAAGATGGCTTTTTTACACCTCTTTCAAACCATCCCTTCTCCCTGCTAAGAATTTTAACCTCACTGTCCTCAAATGTATGCTTGGTGGCTTTAAGATGCAGATGTACAGCTGACTGGGGACCACTTGTGGCTTCTCTTCTGTGTTGGTAAAGTCTTTTGTGAAGTGGCTGTTTGGTTTCCCCAATATAGTGTTCGTTGCAGCTCTCTTCACTGCAACGAATAGAATACACTACATTGCTCTGTTTCTCTGTAGGCATCTTGTCTTTAGGATGAACACAATTTTTGTCTTAATGTGTTGACCGGTTTTAAAGAAAACAGGGATGTCATGTTGTCTGAAAATTCTCTGTAACTTCTCAGACAGACCTGACACATAAGGGATCGAAACCCCATTTTTCCTCTTCTCCCGTTTCCGTCTCCCTTTTCTCCTGTTTCTTGGTCCTTTTTGCCCTGTTCAAAGCCCACTTGGGGTATCCACAAGCTGAGAGGGCTTTCTGGACATGCTGTGTCTCTTTCTTCTTACCCTCAGAGCTTGTGGGTACCTCCTCGGCCCTGTGTTGTAAAGTTCTAATGACCCCTAGTTTGTGCTGCAGTGGGTGATTGGAGTCAAACAGAAGGTATTGGTCTGTGTGAGTGGGTTTCCTGTAAACTTCTAGTTGCAGTTTTCCGTCCTCTCCTATGATTGCCGAGCAGTCTAAAAAAGCCAACTGGTTGTCCTTAGAGTCTTCACGGGTGAACTTGATGTTGGAATCCACCGCATTGATGTGTGATGTGAAGGCTTCCAGATCTTGCTTTTTGATCTTCACAAAGGTGTCGTCCACATATCTGAACCAGTGACTGGGTGGTTTGCCTGGGAAAGTGGTCAGGGCTTTCTTCTCGACCTCCTCCATGTAGAGGTTGGCTACAATAGGGGACACCGGAGAGCCCATGGCGCAGCCGTGAATCTGTCTGTAGAAATTTCCCCTGAATTTAAAGTAGGTGGTGTTCAGACAAATGTCTAACAGACTGCAGATGTGGGAAGGTGTAAGTTTGGTCCTTTCTTGCAGTGTGTTGTCCTCTTGTAGTCTCCGTCTGACTGCTGCAAGTGCTTCTTCTGTAGGAAGAAGCACTTTTCCTACAGAAGAAGCACTTGCAAAAAGAAAACCCATCACTAAACAGGAATGGAGGCTTAAGATACAACCTACCGGGTGTGTATAGTAGCATTCTTACCCCTTGGTCTAAAGGGAAAGAAATGTAGATAGAGCACAGTCTCCAGGACTTATGTCTACAACAAGATCACCCAGTATACTACTGTATCTTGTTCACAGGTAGCCAGGGCAATTTACCAGTGAATTAGTTAGGGGAGCTTGAAACAGTCTAGGCCCAGTCAGAACTAAGGAAAGGAAGCTGAGAACAATGAAGAGGAAGCAGAGAACAATGGAGAGGAAGCAGAGAACAATGAAGAGGAAGCAGAGAACAATAGAACAATAGAAACAGGGAACAATGGATAGGGAGCTAGGGCTTACCAAACCAGTTTTAGGAACAGGTTTCAGGAACAAGTTTGGGTGGGTTTAGCCCCTCCTAGGGGGAGGGCTTATCTTAGTATATAAATACAGCCAGTCTCAGTCTACTTCCATCAGATTGAAAATGACTTTCGGATGAGAGTCGAAACGTCTTGATCTTCGGAAACACTGTCCAGATGACTACTTTGAAGACTTCTACTATCTCTTTCTAAAGGTTTTCCCGTGTTTCTGTGTCTCAGGTCGGACTCGAGGTTCTGTGGCGACTCTGGAGAAACTGGTTCAGATGTTTCCAGAAGATTATTCTCTAAAGAACGACCTGGGAGTGTCACACCTGCTGCTGGGAGACAACAGAGCCGCCAAACAAGTCTACGAGCAGGTCTGAACCGGGGTCTTAAACTGGGTCTGAACCAGGACTAAAACAGGACTAAAAAGGACTAAAGCAGGACTAAAGCAGGACTAAAACAGGACTAAAACAGGACTAAAGCAGGACTAAAGCAGGACTAAAGCAGGACTAAAACAGGACTAAAACAGGACTAAAGCAGGACTAAAACAGGACTAAAACAGGACTAAACAGGACTAAAGCAGGACTAAAGCAGGACTAAAGCAGGACTAAAACAGGACTAAAGCAGGACTAAAACAGGACTAAAGCAGGACTAAAACAGGACTAAAGCAGGACTAAAGCAGGACTAAAACAGGACTAAAGCAGGACTAAACCGGGACTAAACCAGGACTAAACCGGGTCTAAACCAGGTCTAAAGCAGGACTAAACCGGGACTAAACCAGGACTAAACCGGGACTAAACCAGGACTAAACCGGGTCTAAACCGGGTCTAAACCGGGTCTAAACCAGGTCTAAAAGTGGACTTGTTGTGCTCAGGTTCTGGCCGTGGCTCCAGACGATGGTTTTGCTAAAGTTCATTACGGTTTCATCCTGAAATCAGAAAACCAGATCGCCGAGAGTATTCCTTACCTCAGGGTGAGTCTCAGTACAAGTACACAAGTATAAGTACACGTACACAAGTAAAAGTACAAGTACACAAGTAAAAGTACAAGTACACAAGTAAAGTACAAGTACACAAGTATAAGTACAAGTACACAAGTATAAGTCAAGTACACAAGTATAAGTACAAGTACACAAGTAAAAGTACAAGTACACAAGTATAAGTACAAGTACACAAGTACAAGTACACAAGTATAAGTACAAGTACACAAGTACAAGTACACAAGTATACATATGTTCTGTGTGTTTCAGGAGGGGCTGGAGTCCAATGAGCCTGGCACTGACGATGGACGCTTCTATTTCCATCTGGGCGACGCTCTGCAGAGAGTCGGGCTCAGAGAGGTCAGACTTCTGTGTGTTTAGTTTAAATGAACATATTTCTGTCCTAACGACGGAGGTTTCAGCAGAATGTTCCAGAAGAAGCTTTAGTTCATAGCCATGGCACGTAATTTTGTCAGGGGGTGCAGTGTGTCGGGAAAAGGGGGGTATAAGTATTCCATAAGGCCAATGCAAGAGCCACTCTCACAAGCAAAGCAGTCTGTACCGTGTAAGTACCAGAGTCAAGCCAGAGAGAAAGAAGGACGTGTTTTATGCTTTCTGTTCAGAATCACGCACACACCACCACAAGCACTCTCGTTACGAGCAGGAAACTTTGCCTCATACATATGTAAATAACGCCAACGGATCACGAGTTTAGCACACTGAACATTAAAACAGAAACCTGACGCTTGCGGGAGCCACCCCGCGATGTACTTTCGCTTTATCACTTTACTCACCGCTCAGACGAAGCCAAACTCCTCCAGAGACACGTGGATTTGTCCCGCCGTATTCCACGTAAACTTTATTGCTGCGGCACCTCCCGCTCTAGGCTACCTGAGCTGCAGCAGCTCTGAAGGAGTGATGAGGTGATGAACAAAGTCAAAATAATCCATACAGACGGAGTTGTTTAGTCCAAAATGCTCCAGACACAAACTGCACCGTTGTGCACCAAACACAAAATAAAACAGCACAAACGCACGGCGCTGTCTGTACAAAAAACTCCGTGAAACTTTGGTTGTCCAACACTGCGGTGGTTCAGAGCTCGTCCTTTCCACGGCGGAGGTTTGTATTAAAAACAGAGACAGGAGCCTTTTATTTTGGCTCTAAACAGATCTATCGCATTAATAAAGTGATAACAGGATAAAGTTTGCAGTAGACGGAGCAGTCTGCCGCTAACAACTTATTAAAGAATCTGCGGCTGTGAGAAAAGTGAAACCAAACAGACTGTGCACGTAGCGCCATCTGCAGGATTGGCGGTGTTAACACAGGTCATGTTGCTATAACAACACGGCTTTGGAGATTAATTCGCCTTTTTATTTGCTTTATTAATGCGAATTTCGACAATATACACAAGGGTGGAAATGCAGTTAGGTTTTAGACTGTGGTAATTTATTTATTATGTGCAAGAAAAACTACAAAAATTTTAAAGAAGATCCAACAACCAAATGGCAGGACTCACACCAGGGGGAGCACTTGCCCCTCCTGCACCCCTAGTTCCCGCGTACTGCTTTAGTTTGTGTCGAAGTGTGAGAGAATTCAGTGAAGAGTTGAGGAGTGTGAATGATCCAGACTCTAAACTGAAACGTCTCATGAAGAGCTGAAACACAGACTGAACAGAAGAACCACCTGACCCGTGTAAACGTGTCCTCACAGTGACAAAATCTCTCTTAAAAAACTCTCTTAAAATCACAAGAGGTTCTGCAGGTGACATCACATCGTTCTAAATGTCAGCACTGAGTGGCAAGAACCACAGAGAGTCAATGGAGGAGTCAAAATAAAGTTAACACAGGAACCTAGGTTAACCTACGACAACAGAAAATTATTGTTGTTTGCATTTTGCCATATAAGAATTATAAAACTAACTTCCAGGGATGAAAATGTCGTTTATTTTTTGAACAGGACAAGGTACAGTTACATGAAGCCAAAAGGCAAAGATGCTTGTATCAGATTAAAGCTTATTTCCATCTGCAGTCCTTAAAAGACGTGTAAAGAAACAGGAATAAACAGAACACAAACTCTCACACTCTCATTAAGTCGTCTTTTCTTTGACACATTAGCACAATAATCTATAGGACTATAAGCGGTTGCATCTCTGGTTTATAATGAACCAGAAATTTACTAAAAAGCTATGAAGAAAGTACATTTTCTTCTTAGTTTGGCCTCAGTCAGAATGTTAAGGAGCCTTTTTCAAATAAAATGCTGTCAGTGCAGAAGCTCCATAGAAATCAGTGAAACAGCCTGTTCAGACCAGTTCTTCAGGAGGTCTGAGGTCCAAATGTGGCCCTTAGGGTTCAGCTCAGAAAAAACAGGTTTTGCCAAGAATTCAAAGAAATTCAAAGGTGAAGTTTGTTCAGATGTTTTTTCCAATAGAAATGAAATGATTGTCTTATGCTGCGTTCAGACAGACAGCGTCTTGGCGTATTTGCGTCCATTTTCAATGTTAAGTCAATGTAACCCGCGTCTTGAGCGTCCAGCGAAATTTCGTCGCGTTGGGCGTTGAAATTCGCTTGTTCAGACGTCTGCTGCCGCCGCGTCTTGCGGAGAAGAAGCTCAAACCTGCGGCGGACGCTTTGGCCCCATCAGGCGTCGACGCCCGAGTTGGGCTCTGCTGAACTTTTCAGCGTCTAGACGCTCGCGTCCACCAATCAGAGACTACACCCCCGTACACGTGACATGTTGTTTTCCTGTCACACCAAGAGGAAAGGACGACTGTTTACTGAAGTATTTTAGTAACTTTTTAACGAAAGGTCGCTTGTTTGGGGACTTTTTTCAAAACTTGGCCGTTCTTTGCTTTGAAAATCTGGAGACACGACAAACACGGGACATGATCTGGACTGACAACGCGCTCTCGTGGATGTATTAAAAATGCCCGGTGCCGTGTTTAAACCTGCTGTACAACGGGAGGAGACGAGGACAGAGACAGCAAAGGACTGTCTGGAGGAGAAGAAAGTTGTGTGATCGGGTAAGCTCCGTTTTATAAATGCAACCGGTAATGACGCCACCACCTCTGGCGCGGGCAAAGCTAAACATGTAGCCGCCGGAGAGCTCTCGTCTAGCGGCTGCGGCCAACAGAGGAACACGGTGAAGACCGAGGGTCCAGAAATTTAGCAAAGAAAAGTTAAAATGACAGTGGATTGGTAATAATACCCACCATTTCTCGCCTCAAATGGTCTCAAAGTTTAGATTTGACTCTTATAAACCGTTTATAAATTCAACAAGCCTCTCTCTCTCTCTCTCTCTCTCTCAGTGGTCTGGTCTACGAGCAAAACAAAGCCTGTAAACAAGCGAGAGCTCGAAGCGCTTTGGGGCGTTGAAAGTGTCTTTTTGTCCACCCAAAGCCTTGACGCGCGTCAGAGCAGCTTAGAAGCTTATTGAGGCTCAACAGCATAAATAACCGGCGAAATTTAACGCGCGTTTAGGCGAATTTAGCTGTCCCGGTGTGAACGCAGCATTAGTCTTCCCTTTTCTCTGGATCTGCTTTGGTCCTGATTGATGTCGACACTATTCTGATTGAACAGCAGCGTGACTGTGACAGATGTGAATGTAACAGAGACTGTGTAATGTGCACACACACTAGGGGGCGCTCTCTCCTCAGTATATATGACAGTTCTTATGTATATATTCCAGGAGGCTCACAGCTGGTACACTCACTCACACACACTAGGGGGCGCTCTCTCTCTGTATGAGTCATACTTTGTGTTTGTACATGGAGGCTCACAGCTGGTACACTCACACACATACACACTAGGTGGCGCTCTCTCCTCAGTATAAGTAATACTTTGTGTTTGTTCAGGAGGCTCACAGCTGGTACACTCACACACACACACTAGGGGGCGCTCTCTCCTCAGTATAAGTAATACTTTGTGTTTGTTCAGGAGGCTCACAGCTGGTACACTCACACACACACACTAGGGGGCGCTCTCTCCTCAGTATAAGTAATACTTGTGTTTGTTCAGGAGGCTCACAGCTGGTACACTCACACACACACACTAGGGGCGCTCTCTCCTCAGTATAAGTAATACTTGTGTTTGTTCAGAGGCTCACAGCTGGTACACTCACACACACACACTTAGGGGCGCTCTCTCCTCAGTATGAGTAATACTTTGTGTTTGTACAGGAGGCTCACAGCTGTTACACTCGCGGCCACCAGAGGGGCACTTCTCGTCCGTGTGCAGAGATCTCTGTATAACGTGAAAGGACTGAAAGTCAGCCCTGGTGAGCCAATCAGAGAGCGGATACACCGAGCTGGTCAAGGTAAGAGCCAATCAGAAGACAGGAGAGAGAAACAGACCAATCAGAAGACAGGAGAGAGAGACAACCAATCAGACAGGAGAGAGAGAACAGCCAATCAGAAGACAGGAGAGAGAGAACAACCAATCGTAACAGTTTTTTGAACATGTTTATAAAGTTTTGTGTTTGTGTTTTTGGTCAGACTTTGGAGAGAAACTGGAAGTTGATCCGAGACGAGGCTCTGGCCGTGATGGACCAAGAGTCCGGACTTTCCTGCCCGAAGAGGAAACCTGAGAGAGACCGAGAGTGGGGCCAGTACACTCTGTGGCAACAAGGTCTGAACCTGGACTAGAACTGGACTAAACCAGACTAAAACTGACTAAAACCAGGACTAAACTGACTAAAACTGGACTGAAACTAGACTAAAACAAGGTCTGAACCAGGTTTAAAACTGGACTAAACATGGTCTGAAACTGGACTGAACCTGGGTCTGGACCAGGTTTAAAAACTGGACTAAAACATGGTCTGAAACTGGACTAAACTGGACTAAAACAGGACTAGAACTGGACTGAACCAGGTTTTAAAACTGGACTGAAACATGGTCTTGAAACTGGACTGAACCTGGGTCTGGACCAGGTTTTAAAACTGGTCTAAACCAGGACTAAAACAGGACTAAAACAGGACTAAACCTGGGCTGAACCAGGACTAAACCAGGTCTAAAGCAGGTCTAAAGCAGGGTCTTTATTTAACTGTGTGTAAACTGTGTTTTCAGGCAGGAAGTCGTCCGTGGCGTGTCAGAAAAGTGCCAAAGACGTGTTCTCTGATGGAGAGGTTTCCAGAGGCCACCGGCTGTAAGAGAGGACAGGTCAGAGGTCACTTTAACTCGTCTGAACTGTGCCAGGTAACAGTGGTGGAGCTCCATCTGAACAAGCTGCAGACGCCCTGTAGTAACGGAATCCGTACCAGGAAATGGGATCCGTGCTGCGCATGCGCCAAACGGAAGTCTAGCTAAAAGTCTGTTTAAATACAGGAAATGTAGTGTTTTGATTTAATGTTCGTTATTGAAGTTATTGATTATAGCACAACAATTGAAGAAAATACAGCCTATGGCATAAGACTTTGAATAATGATTATCCGGTGGACTGGCTTTTCCCACTGCTGCACATTTAAGAGCACTTCTGGCACAGACAAATGTTCAGTGTAAATCTAGAATATGGCGCGTTGCTCTAGCGCTGCAGGATCAGGCGTGTGTAATGAGCTCGTGCACTGGGGCTGCTTGGGCCACAGCCGCAGACAGATCCAGAGATCTGGGGCTATGTTCTTTGTGAATCCTCGCCTGCTCCCGTGTTGTGATGCAGAGTGACATATCATCATTTGCTGTCCTGACACCGATCTACATGGCTCCAGATTCTGCCCACATCACCGCGGCTCAGTCTGGCGCTGGGACTTATGGCTCACATCACGGACTGATGCGGAGGTCTGGGTATGTGTGCGCTTCCAGCGGTGAGAGTGAGCTCTCCCTGGGCGCAGCTGTAAGTCTCGGTCTTTAGTAGACAGATATCTGCATCACCTCCAGTCCATGTTCTGAACCTCGGACTGCGTCACAGAGAGGTCCCTCCTATGGTTGGATGCACAGACTAAGCTGGGTCCAAACCCAAATCCATAATTGGAAGTGTCAGGCACATCAGGAAACACGTACGGGAGTGGAGGATATGCGAAGTGCACATACCCAGACCTCCGGATCAGTCTGTGATGATGATGTGGGCAGCTTGGGCCTGATATGGAGCCTGTAGATCGGTGTCTCTGCAGCACAAACACAGAAACATGCGAGGACTGACGAAGAGCATATCCCTGTGGCTGTGACTCAAAGCAGCCCCGGTGCACGAGCTCATTACACACGCCTGATCCTGCAGCGCTAGAGCGACAGTCTGTGGACACAACACTGGACATTGTTAAAATGTGCAACAGTGGGATAATCAATTATTCATAATAAAAATCATTTACTAATTGTCTATGCATAGGCTGTATTTTCTTAAAATTGTGTGTTATAATCCAAATAACTTCAATAACGAACATTAATATCAAAAACCTAAATACGAAAATAAAGGGTTTTCCTGTATTTTAAAAAACATTTAGGCTAAAACTTGTGCCGTTTGTGGACCACAGTGATTTAAGCAGGATTAGACTCCGCCCCTTTTGTCACATCAGTTGGCTCCTCTCTCCCTCCCTCTCTCTTTCTCTTCTCTCTCTCTCTCTCTCCTCCTCTCACCCCCCCCCCCCTCTTACTCACAGTTCGCTTGTTCTGGTCTTTTGTACAGATTAAAGTTCCAGTGATGCATCCTGGGGACTCACACGTCTGTCTCTCCTCCTCCTCCTCTTCCTCCTCTTCACACACCCTCTCTCCTCTCTCTCTCCTCTTCCTCTCCCTCCTCAACCACACCCTCTCTCTCTCTCTCTCCTCTTCCTCTCCTCCTCTCACCACACCCTCTCTCTCTCTCTCTCTCCACATGTTTGTTTGTCTCCTAGTTGTTAAGATAAAGTTCTCGGTGATGCATCCTGCGGACTCACGTCTGTCATCTCTCCTCTTCCTCCCTCCTCTCTCCCTCCCTCCCTCTCTCTCTCTCACATGTTGCTGTTCTGTTTTTCTCTCGTCAGATAAAGTCTCGGTGATGCATCTGGGACTCACGTCTGGCCTCACACTGGACCCACAAACTGCAGGCTCCGCCTCCACCTGGGCCTGGTCGTCCGGCAACGGGCTGTCGAATCCGCTGCACCGACTCCACCAGGTACTGACCCGAAACCTCCTGGTGACAAGGCAAAGACACACACACACACACACTACACTGAACCCAAAACCTCCTGGTGACAGGGAGAGAAAACACACATCTGCTGAACTAGAGAGAGAGAGAGAGAGAGAGAGAGAGAGAGAGAGAAGAGAGAGAGGAGAGAGAGAAGAGAGAGAAGAGAGAGAGGAGAGAGAGGATGGAGAGAGAGGAGAGAGTGGGAGAGAGAGAGAGAGAGACAGAAAGAGAGGGAGAGGGAGAGAGGGGAGGAGAGAGAGAGAGAGAGAGAGAGAGAGGAGGAGGAGAGGAGGAGGAGAAGAGAGAGAGGGGGAGAAGAGAGAGAGAGAATGACAGAAGAGAGGGAGAGAGAGAGAGAGGAGGAGAGGAGGAGGAGAGAGAGAGAGGGGGGAGAGAGAGAGAGAGAGACAGAAAGAGAGAGAGAGAAAGAGAGGAGGCGGAGGACGAGGAGAGGGGGATGAGGGAGAGAGAGGAGAGGAGAGAGAGAGGGAGGGAGGGGAGAGAGAGGGAGGGAGGGAGGAGAGAGAGAGGATGAAAAGAAAGAGGAGGGAGAGGGAGAAGAAGGAAAGAGAGAGAGGGGGAGAGAGAGAAAGAGGAGAGGAAGAGAGGAGAAGAGGGGAGAGAAAGGAGAAGGGAGAGGAGGAGAGAGAGAAAGA
>JBBPFD010000070.1:0-100246 GCA_038363315.1 Mugilogobius chulae
ATAGCCACTGACTTGCAACATACTGGGCATTTTTGCTGCTCCACAAAAAGTACCCGCCACTTTCGGTGAAAACATTCCATTCAAGTCAATGCGGTAGATACAAATTATTCAGCTTTTCTCTCCTTTTGGCCAAATAAATTGAAAACTAGCCACTTACCATAAAAAACAGCCGTACGTTTAAGGATGTGTGAGACTAAAGCCAACAGTCGAAAAAGAAGTGTTTTTAAGATACGTCTGCTGATTTAGAGCTAGCTTCTCTGCCTCGGCTAAACGGCTCCACACACTGGCCGTCTTTAGAAGTAACTCATTTATTCGATTAGTTTAGTAATTTTATAACAAATAAAATTTGTAAATATTTGACCAGGCTCTGTGTGTTGATATTGAATTATAATAATGTCCATTATTGTAAGCAACTAGTCTGCTAATGTAGCTTGAGCCCAGGGGTATGTACACTATTTTTTCCTTATGTGTTGACCACAAATGTCCACATTGCAGTAAAGACAGACATCAGACATTTTTAATTTAACTTAACAAAATCCAACACAATAAATTAGGGACATGATAAAACAAACAAGCACAATTTAGCTACAGTTAAAAGTATGTTTCTTGATATCAAGCTAGCTTGCACAAAAAAGACGAAGCATTTTGTGGATTAATATATACGGTTTATTAATTTATATTTTGATTGTCAGCTCATTTCTCATAAAACGTGAGCATTCCACGGGTGTTTTAATACGAAAATACACACGTCTGATACAAGCATTTAACTTTATGATTAGCATTGGGTCTACTGGGTCACTTTTAAACGTTTACCGTTCTGTCTGTGAAGCGTCCTAAAGTCAAACCGCTGATCCTTTGCCTTCCGTTTGTCTTTTACTACATGATACAAAACACTAATGTAGTTTTAGACGTGTATCTGAAGTTTACAATCGATAATCTCCCATTATTTTCAATGTACGCGGGGCTTTGTTTTCACCGAAACGGGGCGGCACCCTTTTGGCGGCACGGGAAGTACGGTCACTACTGGTCCGGGTGATTGGCAAAGTCACTTATGTTATAATAGGAAAATCTTGCGTCTTGCCCTTCCATCTGGCTTGTAACTGCCAAGAATTCTAGAATGTGAAACCCACCTATTAGCTGCACCTGTGTGCGGCTCGCGCACCATCACTCAGCGCTTTATTTTTAAACCGTTGTAGCTTTCAGTGTATGTGCCTGTTTATGTTCTTGTTCGCCAATTAAACTCAAACCAACATTATTCTTATTGTGTTGAAAATTAGCATATTAAAAGCACCATAGACATACAGATAGTTTACAATGTATACTCTATAAAAAGCACAACGGAAAACCCCTTCTATCGCCGATTGCCTAGATGCTAGCAATATTAGCCTATCTTAACTGTAAAGCTTTTAAATGGTCTTTGTACGAGAAATTACTCAATTAAATGAACTGCAAAAATGACACAGAAGCATAAAATGTCACACATACAATTTTGTGTACTAAGCATTGTTCACAGTACGACATATACATTTGTAAATGTAAGGAGATAAATCTTTAGCCTCTTACCCGTAGCAGATTCAAACACAGACTGCTAATCAACCTCCGCTTTCCTCGCATACGGACGATGGTGCGTTCAAGTCAGTTGAAATTTACCATTCTTGGTTAAATAAAATTAAATAACAACACAATATTATTGTGGTTAAATGTAACGTTAACTAATGATGCCAAAACCAATTACATGTGCTGTGATTATTATTGGAGCTGAATTCGTTTTGTTTAATTAGCCTAGGCCAGGGTTAGGCCTACTCAAAGTCCGGACCTCGAGACCATTTTGTCCCGGACCGGGCAGCCGTTCTCTCGTATTTTAATTCCGAGTGTAGCGCACCCATGAGCGGACCTTGCGTTTTTCTCCACCAGAAGCGCTTCCTCCCCACCGCACGTCTCTCTCTCTCTCTCTCTCTCTCTCTCTCTCTCTCTCTCTCTCTCTCTCTCTCTTTGACTCCCTTTTGTTCCTTCTTTTCACGTAACATGTGCTTTCTCTCTCTCTTCCTCTTTGCAGTTTTCTTCCGCGGATGAAAGGCCTGTCTCTCGTTCTCCTTCCTCTGTCACCTGCTCCTCGCTTATACACAAGTCTGTCTCTCTCTCCTCACTCCGCGGCGATGCATCAAGCGCTCTGCGTAATGAAACCCAACCAACTAAGTGACAGTGACTGTTATCTCTTAACATGCATTGAAATGCACGTCATGTTACATTCACATGACTTTAATGTTTACACTCTGCATATAATAATAATAATTAACAGTAATAAATGTTAAAGGCCTACTTTTAATCCGGATCTTTGAACTTGATCGTGTTTTAATTCGACCTTTGGATAAAAAATTTGAGAACCCCTCCCTAGGCTGTTATATTGACATAGGCCTAATAATTTTTCTTTTACTTAATATTGATTAAATAATGATTATTTTTTTAATTATTTTTTTTTATGATTAGTTGTTGTTTTGTTCTTCCTATAAGCTGCGCGTGCAGGTGCAGTGCGCAGGCCAGATTATATATATATATATATAATATATATATATATATATATATATATATATATATATATTATATATATATATATATTATATATATATATATATATATATATATATATATATATATATATATATTAATTTTACAAAGTGTAGACATTTACTGCACACTTGTCAGCCAACTCATCATATTTAACAAAACTAATTATTCTATTGATCTTCATTTTACAATTGATTTCAATTACAACTCTTAAGGTAGGCCTATTATTATTCATTTAGAAATGCACATTCATGCAGACTGTCTAGTGAACAGAAAGAGTTGCACAAATAGGCTAACATTTTCCTAATATTGGCCATATAATAGGGAAACATTAGACCCTATAGCATACTTAATTCCCTATAAAAACGGAAAATAGGCTATTGATTTTTTTTTTCTTCACGGTTAAAAATAAGTTACTGTATAATTTGTGCGTGTGTGAGTGGCCTGTCGCTCTGACAACGGCTTGAATACTGTGAGTCTATGGAACTTTAGTCTGTGCGTTTTAAACATTGATCACGTTTACATGTGCTTAATATTCGGTTTATTGTCAATATTCCGTTTTCTGAAATATTCGGAATAACCTGTATGTGAGAGCAAATAGGGTTAATCCTGTATACATGCCAAGTGTAATCAATCGGAATATTCCGATTCAAACTGCTACGCACAGACAACGTCTCGACGCACACAGACGCACGGACTGGATTCTGATCCTAATTTATTCTTTTTGGTTCGGATTGTACCGCCTCTCTTGCTGCCCTGTGTGCAACTGGACTTTAAAACGTAAACAGACGTACATGTGTGAGACCCAGCGCTCACATTGGACAGACGTGGAGGCGGGGCAAACCAGAGGCATAGCTTATGAGAGCCTAAATGTGTGGGAAACAGGTTAAATGGTAAGAAATCAGTCCATGTGGACTGTGATAAACTGCCGAATACCGCGTAAGAGTAAGCCTGTGTAGCTTGTCAGTGCAGGAGAGGGAAAGGGAAAGAAGACGCAGCTCTACGAGAGCAGCGACAGAAGCCCATGCCATGCGAGGGCCAAGGAGAAGCGGCGGCATGTGCTGAAGACGGACCCGGAGCGCGAGACGAAAACGCAGATCGCCTGATACAAACACGGCCGTGGACCAGCGCGGGGACAACGCAGACCGTCTACAGCCGGACACAAACACGAGGACAGCTCGCTTTACGCTGGCGGATACACTTGGGAGCGGTCCTGCACGTTCAAGGTGGAATATCTTATTGTGGAGCGCTTCTTTTCTTCTGAACACACGAGTTTTAATGGATATACAAAATCTTCAACACCCGGAGACGCGTTGGAAGTTCTGCTTTGCGTGTCTCCTCCTCTACAACACAGGTAAGACGCTGCTGTTTTGCTGTGGCTGGCTAAGTTACTTTGTGAGAATGAAAAGTGTTTAGACTGAAAGACACAAACGCTAGAACAGCTTAAACTGTTTAGTTTTTGCCACATCTTCAGAGGAAAGTAAACCACAAACAGCCGAAAGCCAGAAATACGCAGGCTTTTTATTCTTTTGCACTTTCGTAGCGTTATAATCTGTTCAGTGCTTACACATCAGCGACCCTGTGTTGTCTCTTTACGGGTTTTCCGTGTTTGTTTCGGCAGTTTGTGTTTAGTTCATTAGCGAGGAGCACATCAGCGAAGAGTCCTGAATATTCCGTTTACATTGGAAAATTCCGATTGGCGTCTACATGAGCAGATATTCGGGTTGGAAAAGGAATAAGCCAGGGCTCATATTCGGTTTATTAATAAACGGAATATGAGCATATTCGGGTTTTTGCAGGTGTTTACATGACCGTGCCAATCGGGTTATTGCTAATATTCCGTTTATAAACGGTTTATGAGCTGCATGTATACGCACTGAATGAAGGAAAACGAGTCCACGTGAATATCCTTGTAGTCACCCCCTTGCTGACCAGGCCTTTTTGTCTCGGTCTCCCACAAACTGCGATGGAGCTGTATGATCAAGAGAGTCCGCTTTTGGTGAAGCTCTGTGCGCTTTGAGACGTACAGTCCGTGCGTAAAGGCATCTGTCCAGAGCGCGCTTATAGGCAGTTCGTGCCTTACGTATGGGACACAGTTCACTGACAGTGGTGGAACCCATCAGAATACGGAGGGGAGAGCGAGAGAGAGTGAGCGCGAGAGATGGAGCCCGAACTCAAGAATCGCAGTGCAAAACGCGCGTTAGGGCCGCAGAAAGAAGGAAAGACAGAAAGACTTTTCTTCAGTACAGCGCGATAGATGCATTCGCTAGGAGATTTCCCTTGGCCTAGTTTATTTCAAATGACTAGATATGACAGGTATCGCATTTTGTAAACGCAAACCATAGTTTTAACACTGAGACACGCAAGTCCACTCGTTCTCCTTCCTGAGGATAAAGCACACACACCGTACCGTGAAAGAGGGAGAGAAAGGAGCGAGCGAAGGAAGGGGAGAGAGGCTACACGCCGAAAGAAAACTCAGTCATATTATTCCTAATGATATGAAGATGTTTTTATAGCTGCATTCGCGTGACAACACGTAACGTGACAACATTATTGAAGCTGCGCGTTTGAGTTTATAAATGATTTGTGGGCAATGAATGCATTTTGTTAGCATTTTAGAATTTGTAATAACATTAATTGTGGAATAGGCTATTTGTTGATTTCGAATAGTTAATGAATAAAATATATAGCCTACACAATAATTCATAAATGTGCGCGATATTGAAATTTGCATTTCACGGTCATTGCCTGGCGATATCAGGTAGGTTTAGAACGCAGCGGTCCTAGTGTTAAAGACTCATGTATTAGGACTGCAACGCCCCAAACTGCTCACAGGTAAGGAACCAGCCGAGTTAAGCACTTCAATGTCCTTTACAAGCTGCTATAAAATAACAAGAGCCGTTGTCACAGCCACAGCTCACGCTGAACTATTTTAACAGTCCGAACACAGAGCTGCTTTCTTGCAAGTCTCTCTCAAAAAGCAAAAGTGTCACACTACTATGCCCAGATCGTGCTATAACGTACCTCTTGTGACATAACATAAACAGAGGTTAATAAACTACTAATAGCTATTGCAGAGCTATTAGGACCTTCTTAAGAGTTTAGCAGAACTGAAGAGGAATGCGCCGCGTTAATTTGCAAAGTCTAATTAAATCTGCAGACGTATTAGTGCATCATCTATTTCTGGTCATAACTTGATCAATACTTGTCCTATTAATGTAAAACAATGAATGGTTAACATGCTATGACTGGTATAACATGAGCTTGTGCTCCAAACTGTGTCCAGAATTTCTAATATTGTTAATATGGTGAATGCTCAGGCATGTACGAAACTTTTAGAAATCATTGAGCTCAGCTCACGGAGCATTGCTGCATCCTATACACTTGCCTTTTTAGACTACTAAGTATACGACTGACTGAGTCTAGCAGCGCATCCAAATTCAGGAGAGGGACAGGGCAGCTGTGCTTTCACAAGTCAGTGCTTTTTTTGTTACTCCAAAAATGTTGTTTTACAGTGCTTTTAATGTGAAAATCCCTAAAATGTAGTTTTACAGTGCTTTATTGTGAAAATCCCTAAAACGTTGTTTTAAAGTGCTTTTATTGTGAAAAGACCAAAAATTTTGTTGTACAGTGCTTTTATTGTGAAAAACCCCAAAACGTTGTTTTACAGTGCTTTTATTGTGAACATCCCTAAAACGTTGTTTTACAGTGCTTTTATTGTGAAAATCCCAAAATTGCTGATTTACAGTGCTTTTATTGTGAAAACCCCCAAAATGTTGTTTTACAGTGCTTTTATTGTGAAAATCCCTAAAACGTTGTTTTACAGTGCCTTTGTTGTGAAAATCCCAAGATTGCTGATTTACAGTGCTTTTATCCCTAAACGTTGTTTTACAGTGCTTTTATTGTGAAAACTCAAAAAACGTTGTTTTACAGTGCTTTTATTGTGAAAAACCCCAAAACGTTTTTTTACAGTGCTTTTATTGTGGAAATCCCCAAAATATTTTTTACAGTGCTTTTATTGTGAAAAGTCCAAAAACGTTGTTTTACAGTGCTTTTATTGTGAAAAACCCCAAAACGTTGTTTTACAGTGCTCTTATTGTGAAAATCCCCAAATTGCTGATTTACAGTGCTTTTATTGTGAAAACCCCCAAAATGTTGTTTTACAGTGCTTTTATTGTGAAAATCCCTAAACGTTGTTTTACAGTGCTTTTATTGTGAAAAGTCAAAAAACTTAGTTTTACTGTGCTTTTATTGTGAAAACTCAAAAACGTTGTTTTACAGTGCTTTATTGTGAAAAACCCCAAAACGTTGTTTTACAGTGCTTTTATTGTGGAAATCCGCAAAATTTTTTTTTACAGTGCTTTTATTGTGAAAAGTCCAAAAACACAGTTTTACAGTTTTTGGTTAACAATGAGTTGTTGACTATTTTTGTATTAGCAGAAGTAAGTATACATATCCCATGCCTTCGGCATGGGCTATTTTCATAGTTTTCGTAGGGGGCAACAGAGTGGCTGATCATGATGGCTGGGCTTCGCCCAGCCATCATGATCAGCAAAACAGTTCACAACAATGATGCCTGGGCTTCGCCCAGGCATCATTGTTGCAGGATCATTAGGCCCTAAGCCCTGCTGGTGGCTTGGGCCTAATTGTGAAGAATTACAAACTTGTAAAGAAGTGTTGAACCTGTAAAGATTTATTAAATTGTAGAAAATTTGTTAAAATGTTGAAATGGTTGAAGCCTGTTGAAATGTTTGAAGATTGAAATGGTTGAAGCCTGTTGGAAAGGTTGAAGATTGTTGAAATGGTTGAAGCCTTTTGAAAAGGTTGAAGATTGTTGAAATGGTTGAAGCCTGTTGAAATAGTTGAAGATTGTTGAAATGGTGGAAGGTTGAAGAACGTAGAAATGGTTGAAGAATGTTGAAATGGTTGAAGAACGTTGAAAAGGTTGAAAAGGTTGAAGAACATTGAAATGGTTGAAGGACATTGAAATGGTTGAAGATTGTTGAAATGGTGGAAGGTTGAAGAACGTTTAAAAGGTTGAAGAACGTTGAAATGGTTGAAGGACGTTGAAATGGTTGAAGAACGTTGAAATGGTTGAAGATTGTTGAAATGGTGGAAGGTTGAAGAACGTTGAAAAGGTTGAAGAACGTTGAAATGGTTGAAAAACGTTGAAATGGTTGAAGAACATTAAAATGGTTGAAGAACATTGAAATAGTTGAAGATCATTGAAATGGTTGAAGAACATTGAAATGGTGGAAGGTTGAAGAACATTGAAATGGTTGAAGAACGTTAAAATAGTTGAAGATTATTGAAATGGTGGAAGGTTGAAGAACACTGAAATGGTTGAAGGCTGTTGACATGGTTGAAGATTGTTGAAATGGTTGAAGAACGTTGAAATGGTTGAAGATTGTTGAAATGGTTGAAGAACGTTGAAATGGTTGAAGAACGCTGAAATGGTTGAAGAACGTTGAAATGGTTGAAGAACGTTGAAATGGTTGAAGAACGTTGAAATGGTTGAAGATTGTTGAAATGGTTGAAGAACGTTGAAAAACGTTGAAATGGTTGAAGAACGTTGAAATGGTTGAAGATTGTTGAAATGGTTGAAGAACGTTGAAATGGTTGAAGAACGTTGAAATGGTTGAACAACGTTGAAATGGTTGAAGACCTGTTGAAAGGGTTGAAGATTGTTGAAATGGTGGAAGGTTGAAGAATGTTGAAATGGTTGAAGAACGTTGAAATGGTTGAAGAACGTGAAGAACGTTGAAATGGTTGAAGAACGTTGAAATGGTTGAAGAACGTGAAGAACGTTGAAATGGTTGAAGAACGTTGAAATGGTTGAAGATTGTTGAAATAGTTACTGAAGTTGTGGAAATGTGTGTAAAATTGTGGAAAGGCTTGAAATGTGGAACATGTTTAAAGTGTGTATGGGTGAACTGGTAGTAACTGCTTATAACTGCTGAAAATGACTAAGTGTTTTTTGGAAAAAGTATCAAAATTTCATTTTCAGGTTGAAATTGTGAAAAAAATACAAAAGGCATGAATGTCAAAAGTAATAGCAATAATAAGTTAGAAAGCGTGAACAGAACGAGGTATAAAGTGTTGAAATCGGTGAAAGTATCGAAGAGTTGAAACGAACCGAAAAACGGGAAAAAAAGGGATGTTGGAATAATAATAATAATAAAAAACACAAGAACAAATAGTGACTGCGTGAACTACACGCAGTCACTCAATTAACCTGACTCTCTTCAGATGGATCTGGGACTTGACTCGCTGAAAGCGTTCGAGAAAAGGTGGGGCGTTTAGTGAAATACTTCTAGCTGATTGGGTGTGGGGCCTACCTTATTTGTGCTTAGCCAATCACAGTAACAACTCGTAGTGGTGTAGCCAATGTCCACGAGGGATAGAACAGGTGTCACACACACTGCTCTTCTTTCAAAAAGAAATTACTCTGTATTTCTGCTAAAACCGCATCAAAAGCAGCAGAAACACGTACATCCACGGGAGCAGCCATCTTTGTTTAGCTTGAATTAGACTCAGCAGCGGCGCGGGGGCGCTAACAGCCCGTGTTAGCCCGCCCTGCTACAATGTGATTGGGCCGAACCACCGCCGTTTTGGACTCTCAAACCAATCAGGCGGCAGGAAGTCCAGATGGTTTATCTCGTGTTTGTGAATTGATAAACCATCTGGCTGGCCAGGTTAGGATAGAATATCTTAAAACAAGTAAAATCATCTTTGTGGTCTTAGTAACTGAAAGAAATTTTAAAATTTGTCTTTTAAGATTAATACGCGTAATTCAAGTAATGTTATCTAAGTTAGATTTTCTTTTTTTGCAGTGTTGTATTTGGTAACTAGGTCTAATGATTTGCACTTGAACGTCAAAGCAGAGCTGAGGACATTGACTGGACTTATGAACCCACTGACCTGACATTTGACTCAGATATGAGGCCAAAGATTTTAGATATGCAAAAAAAGAAATTGGTCCCAAGTCTGGTAGTTTAAAAATCGAAACAGAAAGAAACACACTGGTCACATATGGACACTATGACTGTTTACTGTTCAAATGTTTATAAAAGGCAATTTCTGAGCACTAACAACAGTGGCTTTGTTGTGAATGTGATTTATTATAGTGTATTTTGTATTTGAAGGTAGAAAACTAAGTTAATGTAGATAAACTAAAAGCGTGGCTGCAAAATCAAAAACCGAATTGTGACTTGGGTGAATCATCCCATTCCTAATCAAAACTCATTCCTTGTGTTGTTTTTCTTGTTCTGATATTTTCATTTACTGTCATTTTTTTCTCTGTTTTGATGCTCCTGCTTTTAAAGGATTGTGCATGCTTGTCTTTCTTACTTTAGCCTGGCCAGCGCTCTCTCCGTGACCCCGCTCTGTCGCATTCGTAGGCCGTGCTGTGATTACGGCTTTGTACGGAGCAGATAAAGATGGAGAGCTTATGGGTTTTTAATATCATCCATAGAAGCATTAGTGCTGATCCAGTGCAGAAGCATCAATATTATAGAATCAACCAGTGCGGCATGCCAGAATGTGCTCCCCTCTGCTAATTAGCATTCATTAACAGGAGCCATGGAGTTTAAGTAGCGCATTAGCCACCGGTGCTTTTCCTGCTGTCAGCACATCACAACGAGCTGACTGGGCGCGCCTCGTGTTAGTGATGGCATTCGAGACAACGCAGGGTTTGTTTACACGCCATCAGAGGACAGCAGCCAGAATATGTAACTTAAGAGCGCTGTTGTATTGTATTATAACTTTCTGGACGTAATAAAGTAGCTGAAATAGAAAGTTATAACATCACTTTGAGGCATTTGTCATTGATACATCAGTTTAATGCCATGCTGTTCAATATTATATAAAGGAACAAGATCTCCATGGAAACGACATAAGAGGGCCCTCGTATAGGACACAAACATGTTGATTTTAGGGTGCCTGTTCAAGCTAAAACTAGCTTTTGTTGAAGTCTATTTTTTTGGTCAGCAGTTACAAGGTGTACCTGTAAGTACAAAATAGTCTTCCTCAAGAAAAAAAAACAAACAAACACTGATACTCAAGTAAACTTAAGTGCATGAGTGACTGATTTATAGTCAGGTCCGTCAACAGAAGTTTGGGGGGCAGGGAGAAGAAGTCTCAAATGGGCCCCGTTATTAAAATTGGGGTAACAGTTTTGTTATTTATTAAATTTGTTGTAAATTATACATATTTACTTGAATAGACTTAATTTTCAGACCTAATTCAGCTTCAGCGATTAAGATTGAGAAACACTCTTGTCCCGAAAAAAAATGTGTGACCCATCCTTCAGTTTCCCTTAGACAAGGGTCTCAAACTCAAATGGAGCTGGGGCCGAAATAATCAATGATCAAAGTCAAAGTTGGTCGAGGGCCACATTTTTAAAATACAGGACTCACTATGTTATATTCTACATAACTAAGCATATCAGGCTATATAAAGCCTATGTAGCATAAATTCTAATATGTCCACATCCATTGTTTTACATTTTACATCACACACACAAGTGACAAAGTAAATTGGGTAACCATGGTCCATCTGTTCTTTTTGATAAATTTTAGCCATTTGCCAAGTTCTGTTGTCAGACGATATATATAATTGGTGGGCCATTAATCGGAACTCTTCCTGGGGGCAACATGAAATCATCTGGAGAGCCGCCAGTTTAAAACTTCTGCTTTAGGTGATCTCCTCAGTGAGCGCCAGGGCCGACCCTGAGCATAGACAAACCAGGCAGTTGCTTAGAGTTCCAAATGAAATCTTAGGGCGTCAAAAGGGCCGGCCCATGGTGAACACAACAGTGTAGTGCGAAGTGACCCATCTTCAGATCTTCTTAGACTTGGTCAGAAGAGAAGCAGGCTTCTCTATGGTGCAAGTTTTGGAATCAGTGGTGGAAAAAGGAGTGCCACAAAGATCAAGAGAGACAGATATAAACTACACAGAAAGGCTTTGGCAGTCTGGGAGTCGAACCTGCGTTCTTGCTGTGAGAGACCTGCTCACTTTGTCACTGTGCCATCAAGGATCTCTTAGCTGAACAGCAGTTTAATATGCTTTTTCAAGGTTTTAAAGACTTTTTCCATACTTCATATGGCCTTCTAGTTTGTAACCTCATTTTAAAACATGTATTTTGTATCATGTTATTTGACAAATTTTTAATATTTTTGGCAAATCTACAAAAATTATATTTTAAGGAGAGGAAGAAGAAACACAAATCAATGGCTATGCTCAAAATATAGCTTTCAACACTATAATAGAAAAACAAACCAAAAACACTCTCTTCTGCGGTCTAATACATGCAAAGTTGTCTCATAAAACTATTCAGAGAAGTCAAATGTTCTACTTATGTAAATGTAACTCTGTCCGACTGCTTCACAGGTCTGTGGGAACACGAGGCGCATGACTGCTACCGTTGCAGTGTGATTATATTTGGGGGAAATAGCGGCACTGTATCAGATTCCCTCTTCAGATGTTTTGAAGTTGGGTCATGTCCCAGACTCAGTGAGTGCAGAGGCCAACAGGGGTCAGCAGGGAGCGCTGTTTGCTCTGCTGCTGCAATGTGTGCTCTGCTAATATTGACTCAGCCACTATAGAGTTCAAATCAGCTGAATGTCACTGAGACAACAAAGAAAAGAGAGGGACGGAGGGAGGAATAGTTTCTTTTCTTTAAACATTTACTCGCCCCAAAACAAACACTGGTTTAGGCAGGTGGCGTGTATTCAGTAAAAGAAGTTTTCAGTCCACTGTGACCACGAGGAACAAAAACTTTACATTGACAATTTTATGATTTAAATATTTAAATAATCTGTGTCTAGTTTTTTGTTTGTGGCATGGCCTTTTTGATAATCAAGATTGTTAATTATGTTTTGTGCACGGAACATCAGTAAACAAAAACTAGCTAACTTTTACTAATGAGTATTTCCTGTTAGCGTTAGCATAATTCCTGTTAGCGTTAGCATTTAGGCACAAACATATCTCTATAAACGCACAAGACTCTATTGGTAAAATATTCTCTCCTGATTTGTAAAGTCTTTAATATGTTTCAATGTCTAATCTACCAAGTGTTTATTCATTTTAGACTGACTGAGTGAAAACCCCATAGAAATAAACTGAACAGGAAATGCTCAAAAGTACAAACGTCAACTATTTTGAATATAAACAAACCAACTGACGTTCAGTGCACCGAGCTAGTTACTTAAATTGTTTGTTACTTCTAAAAATGTTGACAATATCTTACTAGTTACAATCTGAAGAACTCATGCTACTTGCATATATAAAGTGACACTTCAGAACCAAAACACCACTAAAATACTGTTTGCTTAAAGGTGAATACAATGTTATGAAGAAAATGTGTTGTCTACATACATTTACATAAATGAATCAATAATCAAGTGTAAATGTAACAGGATTAGTGTTGTACAATGTCTTAACAAATGTGTGATTAGCTCAAAGTAATCCACAGTAGTGTAACTCAGTTACATTTTTGAGACAGTAATATTGTAGTAAGGGTATTACATTTTTCTCCCTCAAACTAGTAACATATGTATTACAATTTAACAGTAGGCTACCTTACCCAACACTGCATTTAAGTGGGCCATACCAAGGTTACAAAGGGTAAGTCACAAGTCATGAAACTTGTGATGTGACAGATTTGGTTTCAAGAGTAAGAAAATGTTTTTTTTAGTCAATCTTTTAGAAGGAATGAGTTCCAGTCTTTCTGGTCAATTTGTTTTTATGTGGGCTAATTTACTATATCAAATTCTCTTCCCACAATGCTATTTGATATGATCTTAGTGTATTTTTACAACAGCTATTTATCCACCAAACAAAGTCAAAATTCTAAAATCACAAAAGCCGGTCACACGCGCTGTAATAAGAGAAGATGTTGACTCTGAGGTTTCCTGTGGCCTCAGCACAGCAGAGTTTACACAGGACGCATCCTAATTCTCACCGCCTCAAAGATCAAGGAGAGGAGAAAAGATCAAGGAAGGAGGCGAGGTCGTTTCCTATTGGCTGTCTCCTCTCAGTGGGCGGGGCTCGTGTTTTTCAGGAAGCAAGTGAACGAGAAGGAAAACAAGCGGATTTTTTCAAAGACTTTGCTGCCATCTAGTGTCGCAGTAGTATTATGTATAGTAACAACATATAGGCCTACTGTAGATGGAGAAACTAAAATTAATATTGTTTACTCGCAGATTTTTGTTGTAATGCAAAAAGGTAATGGGCCTGATCCAGTGTTTATCAAACTTTTTAAGCCATGGCACACTTTTTCTGTAGATTTTCTTTGTGGGGCACACCAACTCAATAATACCAAATCAAACTATTATGGAAAACAACATTATTTCATTTTGTAAGTACTGTCCTTATACTTTAAAGGGAAACTATGTCACTTTTGTGGTGGAGGGTCAACCAACTTTTGTGCTTGTAATGTTCCTCCAAATGGTTCTCACATACCGTTTAAAAAATTACATAATGCACCTTTAAATTAGTAAATACTATGATTGTGTTACTTTCATTATGGCTGGAAAAGTTATTCCGAACACTCCAAAATGATAAATGATTCAAATAAATCTTCTTAGTTCATTTTTCTGTGCACAGAGCCAATTGTATTGTATTTTGACAGTTTGGTTGATTTTTATAAATAAAAAATAATAACATTAATAAAATCTTTTTTGGGTAAAAAGAAAAGGCGAGGAGGGACATGTTCCACTTTGTTCATGTAAAATTACACTGGTAATGGTCCAAGTAAAGTCCCAAGTCTACATCTGAATTATGCCCCCACATTTTTGGGTGTTCATCTTTATGTGGTCATTTTTTCACCTTTTGGATAGTCAGGGGTAGGGAGCACGCGACCATTTGTGACCTGTTGAGCGACACGGTGGCACAGCGGTTAGCGCTCTGGCCTCATATCAAGAAGGTTCTGGGTTCGACTCCCAGTTGACCCAGGGCCTTTCTATTTGAAGTTTGCATGTTCTTCCCGTGTCTGCGTAAGTTTCCTCCGGGTACTCCGGTTTGCTCCTACCGCTAAAAACATGTCCATTAATGCCTCCCCTGACCCTTCCCCCAGGGCTCCCCTGTAAGAGATTCTTAATCTCAGTGGGATTTCCCTGGTTAAATAAAGGTCAATTCAATTTAAAAAATTAAATTAGAAAAAATTGCCAGAGGGTACTTGGGATGATTGCAGGTTTAAAAGAAAGTTTAAAAAAATGTTACATGTTACAAAATAGTATAGCCTATGTTAAGAGACAATTGTTTAAGATGGAAATACATTAAAACAATAAAATGCAATGGTTATAAATGAAAAAAAAAAAACTGGCATAGTGTACTCATTGTGTGAGATCATGATTGGAGGTACTCAAGACGAAAAATGTTGGGAACCACTGGTCTAACTTCTTTTGACTGCAAGAACTGAGCAGCTGAGAATACTTATTAGTACTTATTTTAACAAAAATGTCATTTAGTATTGATAACAGAATAAGAAAGATGAAAAAAAAAAGACTTACATTTGTCTGAAAGTGAGAAAATAGGTAAGCTAAAAGGTAGGTAAAATATTTGACCCAAAACTGGAGGATAAGGTGTATTGTTAACAGTTCGTAAAAGACGTGTCAAGTCAAGAAAAAGCCAGATGTACCTCAAACTAAATACAATCTGCTTTGTAAAGTTTCTAAGGGGAAAAGAGCACAAACTTGGCCTCTTCTGAAAAAGTGACAACATAAAAGAACACAAAAAATTCTGTAGAAGTCAAATGAAACACAAAAATACAAAAAGTATCTTTATTGAAACATAGTATAAAAAGTTAGCAACATTTATAAAAGAACAAATAACACTCATAACCATTACATCCATGAACAATCTACTCATGCACACTTTCATTCACTCTTCTTCCGTTTATTCTTTGTCTTGGTCTGGGTTTCCTCCTCCAGAGAGAGCAGAGTCTTGTCTCCGGGCGGCGCTCTGTTCCTGGAGCGTGGCTGTGCCTGGCGTTGTCCCCTCGGTACGTCCACAGGAGCAGCACTGTCCACGCGTTTGTGTCGATCGTTCAGCAGAGACTCGTCCCTGTCCCACACCAGAACCGTCGCACCTGGACGAGAATGCTAATGTGAGAATGCTAATGCTAACTGCTGTGTGTTAAAGGGAACCCTGGATATGAAGACAAATATGGCTAAAACACTAGTACTGGTCATGCTTATTAAAATAAATTACAAACAAATATATAACTGCTTACTATTTTTTATAAAATTGTCATTGTTTATGTTGTTTTCAAGCCACTGGGAGCCGCCATTTTGGTTGATGGCATAAAATAGTGTTTCCATGGTTACTCCCACAATTTCATCTGTGAACAGTTGCCACAAAAACACCACTGACAGTGTCCAGTTCTTGCCTCTGTAACATATGCCAGCGTAAAGGCCCACACGATGGACCCGAGAGTGGTGAAGTGTGGTAGTGGTTGTGAAACTCACCCCCTCAGCTATAAGATCTGACCGGCAAACTGGGCTAACGGGAGCGTTCCCTTTAGCTCAACGTGTTTGTCGGTCGCCCGCGGTGTGGGAGACCCGGGTTCGACTCCCGCTCAGGGCCGGCTGAACACGCCGGTCACACCTCTTCCTCTTGATTATCTTCAGTTTTACTAGATTCCACATAATCGTCCTGTATTTGGCTTTGCTCCGGCTCAAACTGACAAGGTTTAACCCATTCATGTTCATTCATGTTGCTTAATTACCTGCTACTGTTACCATGACAACACTATTTTGTGTCATAACTGCAGCAAAATGGCATCCTCCATGTAATTTCTTTAAAACACTATTTTAATAAAACTACAAATACTTCCAAGGTATTTTTCCTGTATTTATATAAGTAATGATATTATAAGTGTTTTAGGATAAACGTGATTATATTCAGGGTTCACTTTAAAAACGCTTAGAGCACTGGTCACCGTGACAACTGCCGTCACCATAGCAACGGATAAACAAATGAATAACTGCTGAGAGGGAAGTAGCTTTGATTAAAACACAGAAATAACTTATATCGTAGACTTTTTCAGATTGTAAAACAAGATTTTAAGATTAACAGGTGAACTATAAGTTGGTATAAGTTGATGTAACTTGGCCATGACAAATCTAAAAGGTAATACCATATTTTTTTCAGCCTAGTGATGACTAGACCCCTTTGAAGTTGGGGTAACTAACTTTTTTACTTGTAAAATAATAAACTTTATTGGTTTCGACTGAAAAGTCTATGATAAAAGCAGCACATTGTGAAAAAATTAGACCACTAAGTACTGTCTGAGCTGCGTCTTTATTTTTCCCAACGCAGTTATGGCGCTTCCTGATTAGCATACCTTTCCCAAATCCTTAAACTCAACCAAATTAACTTAACCTAACCCTAACCCTAATCCTAACCCTTACCTTACCCAAATCCCAAAAGTAAAATTTTTTAAATATAAACTTTTGCTAGCATAGCCACCAATGCAAAGTGATGGTGTATGGCATAAGTGGGTTGGAGAAAAAAATCAGGCGTCTGAGCTGAATAAGAAAGGATTTTAGTTCCACTCAGGAGCTGAATGCTGCGCTCTGATTGGCTGTGCTTGGGTGGTCCTCTACAGTTTCACTTTTTGCACTTCTGTGTGTTTGTAAAAAGACATTTTTAAAACATGTTTGCAAACAAAATATGTTGACGGATTAATGAGAGGTCTTTGCACAGAAGTCAGTTGGCTTATATATTTTCAAAAACACCAACTTCCTGCTGGCATGTTCATGTTTCACTGCCTCAGTTTAAAATGAAAAAATACTTTAAGATCGGTCAGTGAACAGCGAGTTGTTGGTGGTTTTCTCTGAAAACATGCTAAATACATGACAAATGAGGAGAATATTTCACTAAAGAACCAAAGCATGTTTCTAAAATACATATATTTGTATCTAAATGCTAACGCTAGTGTCTGATAACTAGAAAATAAACAGCTTCTTTGCACAGTAAATTGTCAGATTTAAAACCTAAATTATGTTTGCTGTGTGAAAATCAGCTACCCCACTTTAACTTTTTGTACTACACAAAAAAAAAACACCACACAAAAAAAACAAATCTTCATTTAAACTCTATTAATTTTATCTCTGCCCAATGCCTGTATCTCTGGTCTAACTTGCATTTATTGAAAGAGAAAGAGAAAAATAAAATAAATGACTCCAAGACATGCATAAAAGTGTGATTAGCAAGATTATGTAGTGCTTTTGATGAGAAGGCAATGAACAGGATTTAAAGGTGCACTGTGTAACTTTCAAGAGGTGAAAAGTCAACTACACAGCATTCTGAATCAGGATAAACACATTTTGCCATAGTATGAATGTGGCAATGCAAGTCAAGACCCATATTGTTATTATTTGTGTGCAGCAACAAAAACATCTAAATAACTTGTATTCAAGTCTATTTTAGTCAAAAAGTTACACAGTGCACCTTTAAATATCAGGGAAAACTTACTCATTGCAGAAGCCAGAACGTCTCCCATTGGACTGAACTTATTAATCTGTAAATCCACAGACAATCACGTTACACGGGTCATTTAATAACAGTCTTTCTTTGTATCGTTCACATTCTCTGGACTCACAGATTTGATCCCCGGGGCGGCGGCGTCGTACAGCTGATACACCATCTCTTCGGTGTTTGCATCGTAGATGTCGACCGTTCTTTGGGTTCCGGGACAAATGCGACCGTCAGGGTAACGCCCGGCTATGACGAGGTCGTAGGTCGGGTGCCACGTAGCCTGAGAAGGAGAAATAAACACAGGACTTCAAATCTATGTCCAAACCTATCGTCTCAAAACAAAAAGATCTGGCTGTTTGATCTCACATTAACTCACAGTAGATTTCATATGGTCACAAACTTAAAGGTGCTTATACCTGATTTTTGCTTCCTTAAAATTGCAAACAAACCAAAATATTGATTTATTGTATTTTTTCTTAAGTTCTTTTCGCACGGCATATTATTTACCTAGGGACCTCATGTATAATGTAATAATTACGGACATCATCTGAGTTTCTACTCCCGTGCGAATCGTCCATGTCTGTAAAAATGTCTGTAAAGTTTCCCCCGAATTTTACTTCTGTATTTCACCAAACTCAGACGTGCTCATCTAATTCTAAAGCCGTCTGAATAAGTATGTCTCTGTTTTCAATCCGTGAACCGCTTATAAATGAATTAATAATGACTCTGCGGCTTTGCTTGACCTCCAGATTTAAACAAAATTATTACTACTATTGTTTACGGATCATTCTGATATTAAATGGTTGTTTTTTCTACGATTAAAAAGCTAAAGACTAATCAAAACTACGATTAAAAGTCCTTGAACCCCTTCGCTGTCATAGCAACGAAAGGTCGAGAGATGGATGTTTGGGGAAAAGTTTGGACAGAACAGTGGACAGAACGCTGCAAAGTTTGGATGTTTGGATTTTATCACCGTAAATGGATTAAAGAGAGGGTCTTCGGTTTGTTTCATAAGAAATCTGATTATGTGGATGTGATTTTGATAAACAAACTCAACAGCGCGACAAGGAGCCACATTTACGCTGCAGCAGATCACACAGGACAGTGCGAACTAATTTTCACATAAATAGACACCTTAACAAGATATCTGTAGGGAGACGCTGATTTTAGGTTATTGTTATTGTAAAAAATTGGGCATAGCGCCTTTAAGGAAATGTAACGTGATGGAAATCTAAAACACTGTAGCACTGTTCATATGTAAGTATGTTGATATCTATTTACAACTCAATACTGCATATGTCACAGAATTACATTATATTTATAGACAAAATTAGAGCATAAATGACACACCTTGATGGGAGTGAGATGTTGGAACTGTCGGTGCGGCTGCTGGATTATGTGCTGAGGTTTGGACCAATCAGACGAGGAGTAAATCCGTATTTGGTCGTACTGGTCTGTGGTGAGGAGCTTTGTGCAGTCCACTGGGCTGAAATATGCTGCAGATAAGACACAAAGTACACAGTCTTAAGTCTACATAACAAAAAATCTGTACGTACAAACACGCCTGGAGTCTTTGTTAAACAGACACTCAGTAGTTTAGTTAAGTATAAGCAAAAAAGCAGTGTAGCTGGGGCTTGTACTACGAACATCGCTAAACTTATCCTGGATAAGTTTCTCTTACCTGGGTAGACAAACCTAGACATGAGCCACTCCAACTCAGTCTGTTAACTAGGGCTGTACTCGATGTATCGGTATAGAGATACAGTATATTGTGACAAACATTGGCAAAATGTGTATCGATACAGGGAGGAGTATAAGGGATACATATCGAGACACTTACAACTCATGATGAACCTGGACTGCTGCTTTAGGGCTGAAACAGTTGAGCTGAAAAAACGACTTAATCATAGGACACTTGTGTGTAACACTAACAGCAGTGTGAAAATACAATGTCTTTTGTTATTCTTTATGATCAAATTTACAGTTGTAACATTGATTTTAAGGAGTCCTGTCTTCAAACACATGTTTTCGCAGATGGTTTGCAATAGAGGTTATGCAGGTGACATGACATCATTCTAAATGTGAGTGCTGATGGCAATGATGCATGAGAGTTAATGGAGAGAAAGAGCATTTTCTCTTGTAAGAGTTCAATAAACAGCTAAAACAGGAATAATAAACTACAGTTTGATAACAAATTCAACCCACAACAAGTCTACTAAGCACTGGGTTTGTAACTGACATGTAAAAAGAGAAAATCAAGTCAACAGTTGTAGCAAAGCAGATAAACAACAAGACTTTAGCTTCTCACATTTATCAGACATTGAAATCACACACAGTTGAACTTATTAGCTTTTTCTTCAGAAAAAATATGTTTTTGAGTCCGTTTGTTGCAGTTAAAATGTCCTAAATCATCAACTGTTGTTGCAGACATGTTTGTAGCAGACTAGCCGTTGCCACGATTTGATGGGTTGCTAAGCATTTTTGGAATAAAATCATGTCAGTGCATAACTTCTATGCTTTTCTATAGTATTTTCTGCATTTTCTCATTTTGGTCACTAAAATATATCTTGATACTTTTTGAGGGAATTCTTTTGGAAAAAACATTATCGTACCGTGACCGCTGTATCTGGATGCACACCATATCAAAAGGCTCTTGGCAATACACAGCCTGACTTTTTTCAATGAAGCCCTGGCGTTCTCAGAGCAGGGGCCAGCTTAGCGCCAACTGACCATCACAAAATATGCAGGAAATACCAAATTAAATCCCAGCCAAAGTAAACACGCTGCCACTTCAGATTGAGTCTGAGCTTAAGCGACGAATCACAGACACGGAAAGTTCATTTCAATATCATGCATCTAAAACAAACTAAAGCACACATTTCTGAATGAGCTGTACCTTTACTTGCTGCCTTATCTCACTGTTGGCAAGATACTAACATTTCAAAGTCAATTTCAGTATAAAACTGTAGACAATGTCACGATACAATCATTTTCTAGATTAATTCCATACCTGTTCTGGAAAGGTCAAAATTGGTCCTATTCATGTTATTGCTTCTAGTCTCTAGTTTGTTTTAATATTGATTAGAACCAAATTGCTTTAATTAAAAACAGACAAACTGTATCTATACATACAAGTTTATCTTATTAAAAACATAAAAACGGCTTCACACAAACAAACCATCCATAAGCTCTAAGCCTTGAATTGATTTGATTTAACCGTCACTGATTACGCTGCTCATAACGCTGTGTTACCTGAGTTGACAGCTTTGACGTGCGGCAGGTCGTAGAGGAAGCTGTTCTTGTTCTTGATGTTCCTGAGGTCCCACAGTTTGACCGAGTGGTCCACAGACGACGTCGCCATCAGCCAATCACAGCGAGGATTGAACTCTGCATGAGTCACTTTGGCCTTGTGCAGCTTCTCACTAAAAATCTAAACCAACAATAAACATGATCATTACACGTTTACATGTCAGTAAAATGTGTTTTTTCAAAGGTTATATTCATGAAATCATTGCTAAAAACATTTGCATTTGAAATCAATAGAAAATAACATTTCCAAGAAGGCAAAATACAGTATTCTGATTGGGCTAAATAACAGAATGCAGTACAAATCAATTTTAAAGGTGCCGTACATGACTTATTTAGTTGTAAATGAATAAACTTTGTCTTTTCTACCAAAACTGTATTACATAAGCAGCAGGTTGTTACAAAATCCGAATAACTGTGTACATACTGTCTAAATCAAAATAAAAGGCATTTTCTTTCTTTTTAAAATGCTAAATGCAGCGCTCTGATTGGCTGTGCTTGCAAAGTAGTATTTCCAGAGCAGGAAAGAAACTAATTATTTTTACTTAAGTAAAGTACCTGAGTATCTGTACTTTACTTGAGTATTACAAAATCTTATGACTTTTGACTTTTACTTCTTACATTTTTCAATAAGTATCTGTACTTTCTAATCACTACATTTTAAAAAACGGCTCATAAACACTTTTTTCTCTTTTAAAGTCAATTCAAGCCTGCTGTGTTGTCATGTATCAGAACTCTGTAAACAATTTAACAAGTAAAAATTGCTAAAAACTGTATTATCATATATAACTGTATTCATCTTATTCATCAGATGATAAAAGTCTGATGAAATATTAAATTACTGTAATGCCCCTCTCACACTTCACATTACAAACCAACTTCATGCACTGCAAAAAAAAACAAAAAAACAAACAAAGAGTATTTCTAGTTTAGTTAAATGTCCTCAAATCCTGGCAATTAATCTTTATTTCTGGTATTTTTTTTTCTCTGTTTAAGATGGTTTTACTTGATGTATCTAGATTAATATCACTTGCTTTGCTGTGTTTTCTGCTTTGTTTCAGTACATTTGTTCTCATATTTGTCACTCAAATAAGTCAAATGCTAATGAAGACATTTTTACTTAACTCATTGGCAAATTGAGTCAAGCTCTTGAAAACAGTCAGAAATATCTTGAAACAAGCGGCCTATTTTCTGTTTTAACTGACA
Organism: Mugilogobius chulae; assembly: GCA_038363315.1. NCBI lineage: Eukaryota > Metazoa > Chordata > Actinopteri > Gobiiformes > Gobiidae > Mugilogobius > Mugilogobius chulae. Next base: position 22,561 of record JBBPFD010000070.1, read on the forward strand.
CTAAATAATACGTTTTGGTCGTTTTTACACAAGTAACTGTACTTTAACTTGAGTAGTGGACTTCAGTACTTTGCCATCTCTGATTATTTCCAACACTGTGTATTGTAATGTTAATGCAACCTTCTGATACACATTTGAGCAGCTTCTACCCATAATTCCTTTGTGTTTTCTCACCTTTTGTCCGTCCATGCTGAGCAGTAGCAGAGTCCCCAGGTTGTCTCCAGTCGCCAACATCTGACGACTCAACGACACGTCCAGACAGCAATACCAGTTACTGCCAGAGAGTTTTGTGTCAACCCAACGTTCTGAATATTCATAGATTAAAGTTTGTAGTAATGGTATACATCGTTACCAGACGTGGTGGTTGTCATGGCCACAGTCGTGAACCTGGTGCAGGAGAGAGCTGTGGCAGCGGTCTAAACTGTGCAGGGTCAGAGTTCCCTCTCCGGAGGCGGCGTACACTTTGGACAGGTCTGTGGGGCAAAACTTCAGCCCCCAAATGGCATCGCCTGGTCCTTTCTGTAAAACATCAACATCTGAGTCTAGCGTTGTCACGATATAACATTTCAAACTTGACTTTGAAATCATAAATTGTTAAAAAATTCAGTCAATGTTTTAGAAAATACTGACTTTTAAATGCAAAATTATTTCTTCTTTTTTTAAAACGCTGTGACCTACTAGAGTTGTATATGAACCACTAAAACAGTTCAAGAAAAGCAGAAAAATATATTCTATTGATTTTAGTATTGATACTTGTACAAATGAATATCTAAATTTGACATTTTGGTTTGATTAACATCTGATTTTATAGACTTTGGGAACTCTATTTGATTTATTAAGTGATTTTAATCAATCAAAAGAGTAGCCATCTCAATTTAACCCTCTGGCTTTTTATGAACATTATAGGCGTTTTTGCTCATGAAAGTCCCAACGTTCCTCCAGCTTCTGTTTGGTCAGAAGAAGAACCCTCTCATCATATTTGTGTAACACAGCATCGTTTTTTAAAGTAGATCCACCTGAATCTAAACTTCTGTAAAGTCTGGAATATCTAAACAAGACTCGTGAAGTGGTTTTAGGAAAACAAAAGTAGTTTTTTTTTTATTCTCCCGAACTGGAGCTAACAAACAAAGTGTGGCTCCAGTACATTGTTCCTGCTCTGTGTGAACATGCCTGAAACAGGAACTGGAACTAAAAAGTACTTGGAACTGTAAAAAAGTTCCTCGAGTGCGAAAAGTGTCAATTTAGTCTGTTTTTCAAACTTTGCCGACCCCCTACTTCAATTCTTTGAATGATAGAGATAACAAACTCTGTGTCCCAAACCTATTTCTTATAAATATGTTTTTGGCAACTGCATGAACTGTCCACCATTGGGAAACTGTGCAACACAAAAACTAAAAAATGCTTCAATCCTCAGTTTTTGGACAAACCGGTCTCTTCAAGGACACATCTACAATGTAGCTCATTAAAACCTTTCTTAGGGTTGTGCAATTAATCAGATTTAAATTTCAGTCATGATTACAACTCTAAACGTTAAAAATGTTTTGTAATCAAGTAAGAACTCATGAGTGTGTTTTGGAAGGCATATGTTCCTTATCTTGCTCACAGACTGTTTTTACACTTGTCGATACTTTTAAACGATATATGTCACCTATTTCATACTCTCTGCATTTAAATTGTGCTGATTGCTTCTCTCATTTCATTATGAACAAATAATTGTGAATAACAGTGATTAATATTTTTTCTATAATCAAACAAGCCTTTCCACATTTAGTTTTCTGGAAAATATTCCTTTCTGGAGCTCTCTTTCACCTCAAACGTAGGCATACATATTTTTGATTAAGTTAGGCATAGCTGCGGATAAAGCTGAAAGATAAAAAAAAAAATGAATCTATTATGTTAAGACTATGAAGTAATGAAAGCAAATGGAACTAGCTTCAAGTTAAGTCTTAGATCAGTAGACCTGAACAGCACTCGACCTTGTCTCTAAGTAAATGACTGCATTAATAAAATCTTCACTTTTAAACTAGATAACTTAGATTCATCTCTTTTCTCTGTTGTGACAAAATCAGCCAGGTGTTATAACAATTTTATAACAATTACCATCTGGTTCCTTGAGCTGAATCGAGTGAAGACATGCCCAACTAACTAAAGTATGTGGAGCTGGCAAAAGCTTTTAAAACTATGAAGAGTCTTTATGATATTTTAGTCACAGTGTTTTTAGTTTCACAAAGTTTGATTTCAGAAATTACTCGCAGATTTGAGAAAAAAATACACGGATTAGAGACTCAAATCAGTATTTCTCAATGTTTTCACACTAAATACCAACAAAAATCGTCTTTGCCTCTCGGAGTAACACCAAATCTAAACTATGACTTAATCAGAGCTAAATTTCAGATGAACATGCTCTAAAGTTATTCTGAACCAGGTCTACGATGAAACTAAATGACGTATTTTAACCAAAAAGGTCAAATTGTGAGCTAATTTCATGTGACCATCTGTGACAATCTGATGAAATGGTCATATTGTGATTTCCATTTCTCTATTGGATACATCTGTCTGCTCAAATACAGACTATTTTTTCATGCTGACTCCTCCTATTGGTTAAAATTTGTTCCGCTCTGAGTAAGTGACAGCTAGATTTAGCCAATCACAGTGAAGTAGGAACTCATTATGAGAGAACTGACCCCGTGAATGAAACACTTTCGAGCGGTGTTTTCAAAGTCCCACAGAAAACGTCTCCGCCCTTGGACCCCACGATCATGGTGGAGGGGTGCGTCGGGTGCCACTCCAAACTGGTGATCCTGCGGTCGAAGGACACTCTGCGCCGTGATAGTGGAACGACGAGAGCGAGCGCACGAAAGGCTCCTGCAGGCACTGGGAAAGAGACAAGAACGAGAAGACTCAGAGCGTAAAGGAACACGAAAAACTACATACAGTAACAATTCAAGCTGTTGAAGTGTGCTAGACTGGACAAAAAGTGAGAGAGAGGAGCGGGGTCTGAAGTATAAAGGCACAGTGTGATTGGTTAGAACTAGTGATAGGATGATTATGTTTTGTCATGATTCTTGGCTTGATACAAGGGATTTGAGACACTCATACACCTGGACTCGTTATATTGGACTGGTTTTACAATTGATTAAGGTGACTATGTACTTCTGGGGTGATATTGGGATAATGCATTCATGTCATAATATGAAAGAATCAGCTAAGAAATCACTTTTCTATGAAAAAACATGAGCGGCCTCCTCCAGACCACATAAAAGTCCATTTTGTGCTATGCAAGCTGTTCAAAGTAATGCAGATTTGTATTATTCTTTAGTGTAAAAAAAAAACATCTAAACGACAAAACATGCTTAATTCATGCTTTGTTTTGGTCAAAAAAAAAACAGTGCACTTTAAGACTCAATGAAAAAATAAGTTTAGACTCAGTTTATCAATAAAAAAACCAACGTGTTCCATGTATGCAAGATGAATATAATTTGGAGAAAGTCAATGCGAGCGTCGCTGTGGCTCAACATGCTGAGCGTCTGCTTGGAGTGTGAAAGGTTGAGAGTTCGAGTCAAGCTCAAACATAACTTTTATATGTTGTATATTTGTGTCTGGGTGTTACTTTAGAAATGCAAAATAAATAGATAAAATGCAAACCTTTAGTTAGGCTACTTAATGCAGTATTGTTGTTTTCTATTCAATAAAATCAGTGTTTATTTGTTCATGAAACGGTTTAATTTTACATTACATTTTTTTAACCACAAAATATGTTTCGGTTCACTTGGCAAATGGTTCGAGTCGACACTGAAGCTTCATTTGCCCATCACTATAGCAACAACCACCCATAGTTGCTGCTGAGGTAAGAAAATGACAATAAAAACGCTTGCAATTTTAAAGCAGTGAACAATTTTTGCTGTTTTTGCCTGATATAACTTTGTGCGTAAATAACTAAACCTCATTTTTTTTAATCACCAGGGACTTACCCCAGCACATTTTTGAGAATAAGTGTTACTCATTATATTTGTTTTTTTCGATTGACTTGGCTATGGAGCATGTATCTTTGCTTGCTGTCCTAATATTATCACAATAAATGGTCACAATAGTTGATTAAAAAACCCTCTGATTTACAAAAATGTGCCGCAATAAATGATCATTTGTTACATCAATGACCGGGGTCCGCCCTCCACCTCTTGTCCCAGTTCAAATATGGCCCGTGGGGAAAAATAATTGCCCACCCCTGATGTACAGTATTACTCTGATAATAAACAATTGTATCCTAAGTGTCTGAATGCAGTGTTCTGATTGGCTGTGTTTGGGTGGTCCATTTTAGTTTCACTTTACTGTTTGCAAAAAGCTGCTCTAAAGCCATGTGTAAAAGCGTTCATTAGAGCTAGGAAGTAGTTTTGTGATCAGAAAATGAGGTATCCCAAGATAAGAGTAGGCTTATTGTCACATTTAGGCCTTACCTGTCTGAGCTGAGAGTGAAGGCTCTGTCCCAGGGCGCTCTTGTACAGATAATGCAAGATGCTGCGATGCACTGCCCTTTTCTGGACAACAGCAGCTGCACAGGACTTTGCTGAAACTCCTGCAAAGACAAAACTGCACGTCATTACGTCCGGAAACATAAAACGTATAAATCTTACCTGCAGCTGCCGAGCAAGACACATCTTTCCTCTGCCGTAATTTTCTGGAGATTGTTGTTGTTTTACCACTGCTTCCATTATTACTAGTGCTACTTTTTGATTCCGCCGCTGCCTGAGACTTCTTCGTAGCTTTTGGCACTTTCATTTTCCCTTTTAGCAAATGTCAGCCACACCCACGTGACCCATCCAGTGTAGAACAAATCTAGAATAAACCGCGCTGTCTGCTACTTCTGTGCAAATGTTATAAATCGGAAGAGCTCGCCTGACATAGCTCAAGTGCAAATGTGGATGTTTTGTAACACACGTGGATGTGCCTCGGTTTGGACGCCAGGGGTCGGACTGTCTTTATGAAACATCCTGTGAACTGTAAAAAAGCTAGAGGAAGATCACCACTACCACCTTTAGTAATCAGCGTCCTGTTCAAGCAGACATGTTCAGACTGTAAATTATAATTTTGCAAGCAATTTTCGACTTGATTTTTTTTTTTTTTTTTTTTGTATTATATATATTTATAATTTTATTTACTGAAGTGATGATGATGATGATTTGTTTTAAACATTATTGTAATTTTATGCCTGTTTTTATATTTTTGTTATTGTTGTATTTAAATTTATGTTTTAATGTTGTAAAGTGCTTTGAGTTGCATGTGTATTAAAAGTTCTATAAAAAAACTATTATAACTATTATTAATTATTATGATGATAAAAATGCATACAAATGTAGATCAGTTATGCTGATTTTTTTAGTAATTGAATATGAAAACAATTAAGACAAACAATAAAAAACAACAAGACAACACAAAACAGACATACAATGGACAATAATACAATAATAAAACAATAAAAGTGCAAAAATTTTGAAAAATAGTCATATTAAAGAAGATAAAATAATAATGATACAAATAACTAGAAATAAAAAAATAAAATAAAAAACAAAACAAAAACATATACACTTAGGCTATGCATATACACATGCAGTTACCTGCGTACATAAAGTAAAAATTATCAACCATATATTATATAAAAAAAAGTAAAATAAAATAATAATAAAAATGGGGGCAATTTTTTTTATTTCGCCCTGTGTTAGAAGTGGCTTTTATAATAATACAAAAAAAAAAAAAAAAAGTATGTTTTCACATTTTACAATTCTGTGATTTTCATTCAATCATTCATTCATTCATTCATTCATTCACTGACAATCAACTAAATCTACTTAGGCTAGGCTATGTAAGTCAGTAAGTAAGTAATTACTAGAAAATTTAACAATAGTTGAATTTCTATGTACTCCTACAGTTACAAGATGGCCGTCACAGTTTCCAAGGCAACGGAAAATCGCTCTAGCTTTGTTAAACTGCATGCAGCCGTTTACAATTCAAGATTAATTACACAAAATGAAAAATAATAAATTGCATTGTGAACTTTGGGATGGTGTTTATGAGTTTGACCGATCAAATACCGGTCAAATAAAAAAAATTAAATAAAAAATTATAACAACTTTTACGTTGACGCTCCGTAGATAACAGCGTAAACACGTGACCGATTGTTTTGGCTTCTGATTGGCTGTCGCGATCCAGTTTTGAAATCTGCTTTGTGGAGGAGGGAAGTTTCAAACTGAGAGGAGGAAGGAGAAAAAGACGGTGAAGGAAGAAGGTTACAATGAATCGACAAATGTAAGCCAATTTTGTTTTTATCTAGTCGATTAGGCTCGCGTGAACGTGAATAGTAAATTGTGTTTCAACTGTCTGTTATAGAAAGCCGTGAGTTATTGTTTATCAATCAGCTGATGGCTTTTTGTTAGCTCCAGATGATGCTAGCTAGCACTGATGTGAACTTCATTATTTATTCTTTCAGGAAAGCCAAAACTCCTCGAAGGCCTCCGAAAAAGCCATCTAACTCACAAAAAGATCCTGTCGGGGTACATTTGTTTCTTTCGAGTATGGTTTGGTTGAAGAAAATACTTTAGTGATGAGCAATGCTGAAAGAATGCTTTTGATTTGACTCAGGTTTACTGCCGTGTGCGACCCTTGGGTGCAGAGGACCAGGAGTGCTGCATCGAGGTGATCAGCAGCTCCACAATCCAGCTCCACGCTCCAGAAGGGTTTAAAGTGAACAGAAATGGAGAGTACAAAGAGGTAGGCTGTGTTTTTGAACTATAAATGTGACTGTTTAAGAGCTGCAATAATTAATCTGAATAATTAGTTCACACTTCCTCTACACAAATACATTTTAATTACTTAATTATGTCTCAGATATAGCTTAATACTGTTGTTATTTCAAAGAACCTGTAACATTATATCGGCCAATATATTTAACACAGATATAGTTTTGTGTGTGTGTATACAAAAATGTAGAGCTCTACAATTAATCAGATTTCAATCATTTGCAAAAATTGTGTTATCAAGTATTTGTGATTAATACCTGTATTTCATTGAGTTGGAAATGTAGCTTCCAGACAGTGTCTTTACAACTGTTGAAAACATTTCCTTCAGTTTAGTTTTGTGAAGTAATTCTCGGGGTCGGACTAGCGTCATCGTGACGTTTTTTGTTGTGGCAACGCCAAACAAAGGGGAAAACAACAACGTAAACTAAAAATGTAAAGTAACTTTAAATTTAAACCACCGCACAGTGGTTGTTTACAGTTTCCAAACTTCAGTACTTTTTGAGCCTCTAACTCCAGTTGTGCTCAGCCTTCCTACAGCTAGTTGATTTTTTCCTCTTTGCGTCGTCGGCAACCAAACAAAACGTCACACTGACTACATCATCAGTCCGACCTCAAGAATGCCAGCTATTTCATTTTATCGAGTCACTGTATTTAAGACTCCCCAACACTCTGCACTCTCTATGCAAACAATCATTAAAAAATTGTGATTTCAATTATGTTTTAGACAATCGTGATTATTATTTTCATCATAATTGAGCAGCCCTTTAAAAATGTAATGTGTTATCACTTGTGTGAAATTAATTTCATGGCAAAATACAATGTTATTTACTATAAAAGTGACTCTTGTCACAATAAGTCATATGACATCAATACATGCTACAACGTCAACACTACTTATCAGTGACTTTTATCTGAGGCACTTTTTTGTAAATATTCTGTATCTAGATCTAGATTTCAGTCGTCAAGATATTTCACTTTAATCTATTTTAATATGTGTTTTATGAAAAATAAATAATTGTTGACTAGCCGAATACTACAAAGATAACCACTAGTGATTATAATAAAATCCTGCTAATCTTGTTTGTTTTTCAGACTCAGTATTCCTTTAAAAAAGTCTTTGGAGTGTCTGTATCTCAAAAGGAGCTTTTTGAGTGTGTGGCCAAACCTCTGGTAGAGGATCTCATCAGTGGGAAAAATGGTATGTCCTGATAATCACAATAAACACACAGCACACACTTATACAAACGCTGAATCACAATTTGAAGTAAACTTTAAAAGACAAGGACAGATATTCAAACTAAAGTGAAATTACGCCAGTAGGACAAAGCAAGACCACAAACGGCCCTAATAGGCTTTAGACAAGAGTCTTTTTTCCAGTTCAGACAATTCTTTTTATAACTGCTTCAATCATTCTTAGTGTGATGTGCTGTTTTTGTTATTCTAGTGTCTTTTACTTGACTCTTTCAACAGTGACTCTACTTAAAACTTACTTTTTTCACTTGCTTTTAAAACTAATATGGTTTTTATTCAAACTTTATTGAAAATGTTTTTATTGTTCACTGTTAAAAGTATTCTTGCTGTGAAGCCCTTCTGGTTAACAAGAGTTGTTTTAAAATGTGCTTTATAAATAAAGTTGATTGATTGATATTTTGTTTAGTGCATTGTTTATTGAACTGATTGTTTTATGAGTGTTTTAGAAGACACCGATATAAACTAAATGTATTATTGCGGGACTTTAAAAATCTCTCTGCTTCTCTGCTCAGGTCTGCTCTTCACATACGGAGTCACCGGCAGCGGAAAAACCTTCACCATGACAGGCTCCCCGGGTCTTGGAGGTTTACTTCCTCGCTCCCTTGACATGATTTTCAACAGTATTGGACCTTATCAGGCAAAAAGATATGTAAGTAAGAAATAGTTTCGCTTGCAGAGTAAATTTGCTCTGCTGCTTAAAGATATGGTGCTCTTTTGCAGGTTTTTAAAAGTGATGAGAAAAACGGGATGGAGGTCCAAACTGAAGTGGATGCCTTGTTGGAGCGGCAAAGGCGAGACAATTCCCTGAACCCACCCAAGCCCTCAACCTCCAGGTAAGACAGAGAATCAAGTAAATATCTAGGTGTTGTCTTTACATTTAAATAACTCATGAGCTTGTATATAGACAGAAGATTGACCCTGAAATTGCGGACATGATCAAGATAGAGGAAGCCTACAAAGCTGATGCGGCGGATGAAGATAGCGCCTACAGCGTTTTTGTCTCCTACATCGAGATTTACAACAACTACATCTATGATCTACTGGAAGAGGCGTCTGAGGACCTGATCAAACCAAAGTAAGTCTTGAAAAATATCTTTATACAGTGTGAATAAAAGCACAAGAAATACTCAGATTTCTTATTTTCTCAGGTGGAATGCTGGAGGCACACCTGTGCGCCAGAACACTGACTTCATGTATGTGATCAGTAGCACCTGTAGTCGGCTTCACTTCTAATACGCTGTAGACTGAGAATGTGTGCTGCTGTTGTCAGTAGACTCCAAAATAGGGTCTTCGCAGTCCTAGAAAATGCCACTCATCTTCCCAAAACCCTGCTGCCTCTGTGTGCATTTGCTTCAAGCCTGACAAACAAGCCTTTTGTCTACCTCTTAGTTTTTGTCTGTTCATGTTTACTTAAAGATTTACTTTTTGAATGTAGTTGCTCCCTCTCCCAGCTGTGTCTTGTTGCATGGCCTTTCAGTAACAACAGTTTCAGGCTAGGCCAATCCTTCATCCTAGCTGCTGTACTTTTGTGTATCTCAAGTTTTTAAAAATGCCTTTTCCTTTGTAGACCGCCACAGTCAAAACTCCTGAGGGAAGACTTCAATCACAACATGTACGTGGCTGGTTGTGTGGAGATGGAAGTCAAGTCGGCTGAGGAGGCTTTTCAGGTTTTCTGGAAAGGTAAGAAGTCTTGTCATCCTTTTTTTGACTGCGGTGATGATTGATTGATCTGACCTGGCATTGTTGGCCTCCAGGTCGACTCTGGCCAGGACATGACCTTGTATAATCTTCTCTCTGAGCAGTTTGCACTCATACGCAGGGCTGTCCAAATAATTGAAAGTCATGCCTAAAAATCAGTTATATGTTTGTGATTTTTTAATCAAGATGTCCATAACAATTTTCTGTCAGAAAAAATCTGTATTAGAGCAGAAATCAGGCTTAAAGAAGACATTTTATTATTTTTTTGTGGTACATTGCCTGCATTGAAAACCTGTAAAGTTTGGAAATTACCTATTTACTAAAGCCATTTATTTTTATTTGGCTTGTTACATATAAAGTTTGTGTAAGAGTCAAGCATCACATGTTAAATTGCATTTGGTTGATAAAATGTATTATATCTCGATTATCAAGCGCATCTTGTCGCAAAATGAGACAGAACAGTGTATCATATTTGACAAACCTGTAATTCCCAGTCCTAAAAACAACTGTAGTCCATGTTTACATAAAATACTCCCATGTTTTCAGAGTGAGCGAGGATAATGTTGAAATACTAATGTCATATCTGTTTTGTGTCTCAGGTCAGAAGAGGAGGAAGGTGGCGAACACTCGTCTGAACCGAGAGTCCAGTCGCTCTCACAGCGTCTTCATCATCAAACTGGTCCAGGCTCCGCTCGACGCAGACGGAGACAACATTCTGCAGGTCAGCAAAAGTCTAAATATGAGGCTTAATGTATTAAAAGTTAAGGTTTATTTCTGGGTAAAGCTGTGTTCATGTCTCATAAAATAAATCTCCTGTCTCATTCTGAAGTTTAGATCTGTACAAGCATGTTTTAAACGTTTTTTTATGAGTTGTCAGTTCTTAGACTTTTTCAGTCTCTTTGTTTTTCTCCCAGATATGTTTAAAGTATGAACACAAATAGAATCTGGTTTTCATCCCAAATCGTGCAGTGCTACTAAAATGTCTTTCAATTGATAGTGGATATTCAGTTGACTTAAAAAAATCTTTCAAACTGTATTATTTTTCACTTTGATCAAACCAGAAGCTGCCAGTGTTTGAAAGTACTTGTTGACAGAGTTCATGTGTGTTTTGTTCAGGATAAGAACCAGGTGATTTTGAGTCAGCTGTGCCTGGTGGACCTGGCGGGCAGCGAGCGAACCATGAGGACCGGAGCAGAGGGCACACGCATCAGAGAAGCAGGTCAGTTTTTTTATTTTAAACACAGTCACAACACAAAAAAGCACATTAAAGGAATTTAGCCTGGTTTGTTTCGCCACAGCTTCAGGGAGGTGTGGCTTGAGTGTCAAATCTGTGGGTTAAGTGTGACTCTGTAACAACTGTTTGTGAAATCGTAAAGTTCCAGAGCAGACGGACAGTGCCAGGCTTCTTTGTCTGTGGAGGAGCTCAACAGTCTGAGATCGCCCTGGAAGTACTGAGTCCCAATATACCCTTCTAATTACGGCGTTCCTTTAAAGGGCAGTCCCACTATTTCTTGATAAATAATATTAATGGTTCAACAAACTATGAACTACCTGGAAATGTTAAAGATAAAAATATCATTGTGTGTCTCTTGTTTAGAGTCAAATCTGGGTTGAATCTGACTCCGTTTCTACTGGAAACTTAAAATAATTTAAAAACATCCCCCAAAATTTCAAAAATTATAATGGGACTTTTGTATTGTCTCCGTCTAAATGTTTTTGAGTAATTTAGGTTCTACAACTCATTGTACCTCAATTACCTTCATCTTTTACATTCAGGTCTCATCTGTCAACACCAGCTTTACCAATCCTTATATTTACCAGAAAAATTGGTAGGAAATTAGATTTTGTTTTTCTTTTGTTTAGAGAAAGTTCTCACTTCTGATCAGAGCTTGTTCTCAAACACTGAAACTACATGGACACAATTTCACAAAGACTCCAGACATTTGCTTGTGCTCTAAGGATCAGAAACCGTTTTAGTTTGACATGGGGGGGGAAAAAGGCCGGAATGATGAGGGGATATACACTACTTTTCAAAAGTTTGGGGTCACACGGATAATTTAGTGTTTTCCATGAATGGAATAGCCTTCATTTCTGAGAGCAAGGAAAGTTTCGAGTTTCACATGAAAGTTCTTTTACTGGCCTCTTTGAACATTTAATTGACTCCACACAAATGTGATGCTCCAGATACTCAACCTGCTCAAAGGAAAGTCCGTTTTATATCTTCTCTAACCACCTCAACTGTTTTCAGCTGTGCTAACGTGATTGTACAAGGGTTTTCTAATCATCCATAAGCTTCTGACACTATGAGCAAACACAGTGGACCGTTAGAACACTGGAGTGATAGTTGCTGGAAAATCGGCCTCTATAGTTTGAACCAAAAACATTAGATATTGCAGCTAGAATAGTCTTTTTCCACAACAAAGTATAAAGTGTATTTTATGTTAATTAAAGAAAAACAAGACTTTTCTTGAAAATTAAGAAATTTCAAACTTTTGAACAGTAGCGTAAATTGCTGTAAACATTTTAGAAAATGTAAAATATTAAGAGGTTAAAGCAGGAGTGTCAAAGTCAAAAGGACCTGGGGGCAGAAGTCGGTTGAGGGTCACATTTTAAAATAAAAACCTGCTACTTATGATAATTCATATAGGACAATTAGACTTTATAAAGCTTAATATAACACACGAGCACATGTATATTGAATTACTTTACATTACGTTACATTATTGTATGTATGTGTTGTATTTTATTGTGCAGAGTGTCCTTTTAAGAAAATGTTTAGACAAACTGTATATAATTTCCTGCATTCTAGTGCATTTTGGTTTTATAGTCACATCTCATCAATAGAAGCCTTTCCATAGGCTTCTTTTCCATTCTAGCCTATGCACTTTTTACAGCGCGGGCCACTATCATATTAATCAGAAATCATCCTGGGGGGCCACATGTTTGACACCCCTGGGATAAAGGCATGTTGCAGGCTAACCAGCTGTATGCTTAAAAAAATGTATATGTATTTTTTTCTGAATCTGTATGAGAATTTTTTTGTTATTTAATCTGTACTTTCAGAATCAAGGTGGGCGGTAACTATTGATCTCTATCATAACATTCTTAAGATTTTGAAAAAACAAGATTTAAGAAATTAATAATCTTAAATCTTTCTGCAACTGTGATGTATGTTTGTTTGTTATGTCTGTGGCCTGGTCTTTTTATGCGACATTTTAAGATACCATTGAGCTTTACTTTGTCTCTCTTCACAGGAAACATCAACCAGTCTCTGCTGACGCTCAGGACCTGCATAGAAATACTACGAGAAAACCAGCTCTGCGGCACTAATAAAGTATGTTTAGTCATTTATTTACAAATACTGAACAAAAGAATTGATCAGATGTTTTATAAGTCTTGTTTTTGTTGCAGATGGTTCCTTACAGAGACTCCAAAGTCACTCATCTGTTCAAGAATTACTTTGACGGAGAAGGAAAAGTGAAGATGATCGTCTGCGTCAACCCGAAAGCGGACGACTATGAAGAAACACTGGTAAAAAAACTATTCCTGAACCACTTTTAATGCACGGGTTTATTTAGATCTAACCTGGGATGTTCGAACTAAGACCCAGGGCTAGAGTTGTCTTTTCTTTATTTTTAAAAATGATTCTTAACTTTCTAAATGAGAGGAATACCTGATAAAATGTGTTGTTTGGCTTAACCAGTGTTGCCAGATTTTCAGAGAATAAGCGTCCTTAAAAACATTTTATGTCGCTGTTAATGTTTTTTAGTAACATTAATAACAACATAAAAAATATACTAAAAGTCTATGTTGCAGTCATAGGTGAGTATTTTTTGTAGATCAATCCTGAAAATGGCAAAAATCACCTTTTTTAATACATAGAAGCGTCGCTCAAGAGCAAGCCCAACTTGGCAATTCTGACCTTTACATTTGTGAATTACAACTAGGGTTGCCAGATTTTCAGAGAGCAAAAAGTTGAAAAGAAACCCAAAACAAGCGACCTCAGCCCTTCAATAAAAAGCAATTAAAAGAATCAATGAATTAAACATTATACGTCACAACTAGGGATGGCACAAGAGCAAATTGTCACGATATGTAAAGAACAGTCTTGCGGTCTTGGGAATGTTCATAAAAGGGTTGAGTTGCGCATCTTTGAGCAACTGTAGTCAAAAGTTTCTTCCGCATAAAGACTTGTAGAGCACATACGTATCTTCTTTTTGTATTGATAGGACAAATATTGACGAAGATAATTAGTCCTAAACATTTTAAAAATTGCATGAAAAAATACAGTCAAACACAGGTCGCAGACATCGCAGGAACAGCGCAGCGTTTTTCACTCTTAAACATAATTTAAAATGTATCCACAAGAAGACATTTGATCCCACTGCATCTACAACCTGGTAAAAAGTCTGACAGACGCGATCAGCAGAGGGGGGAGAGAAAGGGGGCGGAGCCAGAGTTCAGTCAAAGTCATAAAAAGACTGTTATAGACATGATGAAATGTAAATCAAATATAAATATCAATAACTTAATTTTGTAATTTGCTTTGTTTTAAAATCTAGTCTCGATCTCGTGGACCCAATCTCGTGGCACGTCTCGTCTCATGAAAATTCTGTCTCATCCCATCCTTAGTCACAACAGAACAAGTGTTAATGATTTTGACTTATTTTAATTGGTGTTTGATCATTAATAACGACTTTAAAACATGAAATTATACATAAGTTTATATTACTGTGGTTTTGTGGGTTAATGTTTGTGACTCAAGCCTGGTAAAGCAGACAGAAATCACTTTGTTTATGAGGTCAAAGCGACTTTCCAAAATACATAAGAAGCCCAAAGTCGCTATATAGAAGCAGACTTGGCTGTTCTGAAGTGAACAAAGGTTGAAATGGGTGCAAATGTCGTCGTGATTAGCGTCACAGTGAATGCTAATTGTGTTTGTAGAAAGGCAAATGAGCTGAACGACTCATAACAAGGCCTGTGTGTGAACAGAGGCGGGTCAGTTTCAGGTCGAAGCTCCTCCTTTTTGGGGCAGGACCAACAGAGCTCGGTGTGAATTCTAGTTTAGTTTGAAGCCGGCAGCATCAGAACAAAAAACACTTCTGCAAGGGAATTAAAAGGACTGTCTTTTTAAAGTACTTATGAGGATTAAATGTCTCCTGTCCTTCATCTGTGAGTATGACGTCATCACATTATAGTATTTTAAGCCCGCCAATGCCTAGTTAGTTACATTCTTTTATTCATCATGAACAAGGTGATTTTTGTCCGTTTTCCAGGTTTTATTCACAAAAACATACCCACAAATAACAGAAACATGGATATTTTCATGTTTAAAGTCTTTTATATTGATCTAACACTATATAAAATATTTCAAAATCATTCACTCTTGTTCTGCTGTGAAGCATAATGTTTAATTAACGAATTCTTTTAATATTTTTAATTGAGGTGGCTAGTTTTGGGCTTATTTTTTAAAGGCTTGTCGCTTGTTGCTCTCTGAAAATCTGGCAACTCTGATTAGAAGTGTTAAAATTGAATTTAATTGTTAAAATCAGGCGCAAATGTTTCCAAGCCATTATGTAGTATCAAATCATAGATTTGTATAGCCCAAAATAGTCGTCTCTGAGGACTTCCCAACATTGTTAATTTAGCTAACATGAATGGTAGAAAATAAAAATAAAACGATAAACAATATAAAACAATACATTTCATAGTTCCTTCATAGTATGAGTCATTAGAGCTGTCAAAAGTATTGCAAATCAGATATACAGTAATCAATACTAAGACTAGTATGGAAACTATACTAAAGTGTCAATACTACAAAATTTGAAATGTATAGTTTTAGAATAATGTGGAGGGCTATCAAAACTAGCAGTAGATAAACTTACTATGTGAAGAAATATTTTGTCTAAAGCAGAGTAGGAAAATATGTCTGAACATTTAACAAATAATGATAAATTATTTAAGTCATTTAAAAGTTAAGTGATTAGTTTGTATGAGATCTTTTGTAAACTTTCCCTACACAAGATGGCTGCCAGAACTGGACATTTATTGTTATAGGTTACCATGGCTACGCTCTCTTTATTACTAGATCTAATGGACTGATCTGAATCAATCAAACCTTCAAAATAACTTCATATAACATCCATCTAACACGTGTTTCCTGTCTTGTGTCTGTAGCTGGTGATGAGATTCGCAGAAATGACTCAGGAGGTGGAAGTTGCTCGGCCCATGGACAGACCCATGTGCGGTTTCACTCCAGGGCGACGAAACAGGAACGCAGCCTTTAAGGATGAGCTGTCCCGCAGACTGGAGGAGCGCGGTGGGCCCGTCGACAACCACAGAGGTGAGACGTAATGCGGGTTATTGGAGTAGTAGTAGTAGCATTGTGATTCACAACTAGGTCCTAATTTGTATGTTTTGTGGTCTTTAAAAGCCTAAAGTGAACCCTTTCATCCCTTCAGAAACCATGGATGTTGTTACTACTATTCTGAAAGTTATTAAAATAATCAATTAAACATGTGCCATCACAGAAAAAGTGTTAAATCATTTTCACTACTTTAAAGATGATGTGCTTCGAGATGCATTTACCTTGTCGACATGTTTCGGCTGCTATCCGTGAGCCATCTAAAGGGTTAATGAGTTATCAGAGTAGTTCATTATTAATAAATACATTAGAACAGGGGTGCGTAATTATTTTTACTCAAGGGCCACATTCGAACTTAGACAAGCGAAGAAGGGCCTAACTGCAGACCACGGTTTACAGATGGTCATTAAGAGTAAACTTGTAACATTTCGATATTATCATTAGGTTATTATCTTAAAGTTGAAACAACAAGAAGAAATATATAGTCACTGTTTTACGGAAAATAAAGTCTAAGCCTTAGAAAGTTTCAGTTTTTCCAGATTAAACTTGAAATATTACAAGATTAAAATTGAAATTTTTAGGAGAAAAAAAGTAAAATGTCAAAGCTTTAGAAAATGCCTTCAGTGCCAGTTGAAGTGTAATTTTTCACTTTGTTTGTTTTCACATAGAAAAGCCAAACATTTGCATAAAAACACAATAAATATCAAACGTTATCTTTTTGATCTTTGTAACAATGTCCACGTGTTGTTGTCACCATGAATAAAATTATAATTTTAGTTTGGTGCAGCTTATTATACTTGACTTTATTTTGAGAAAAATACCGTACTACTTTTTTTCTTGTATTTGTATGAATTTATTCTAGAAGATAAGTATTCCTTTTTCCGCACAATTACAAAGATTTACAAGTTCGGCTTCTCATAATGACATTTCTCGAAATGTTCAAAGTTTATTCTTGTTTTTACTTTTTCCTATTACTTTGTCATACATTTCTGTTTCTCTAAAAAGCGTACCAGGGGCCTGATTAAAAACAGGTTGAGATCCGCAGTTTGTCCAGGTCTGCGTTAGAACATGAAAATATTTTTTAAAAGTCCATATTTCAGTCATCACTGTGTATATTTTCATAGATCAAACCTGAAAACCTCTGACTTTGAGCTGTTGTAATCCACAGACCTGTCTCCTCTCCTGGGCGTGGTGAGCTCTCTTCCTCCTCTTCCGTCCTGTGTTCTCTCGGACCCTCACGACGACACCACTCTACCTCGTCTCATCGAAGCTCTGCAGAACCGACAGAGGCTCAGGCAGAACATGATGGAGCAGTTCAACCAAGCAGGTCTGTATAACCACACACAGCAGACAGACTGTAGAGAGAAACATGTTTAAGTGTTGCGTGTTTGGTTCCAGCTGGAGTTCTGAAGTCCATGCTGCAGGACTGGGACAGCAAGAGCACTTCCAGAGACAACTACATCAGCGAACAGAACAGAAAGATGCTGGAGAAAGACAGGCTCATCGAGAGTTACAGGGCTGAGATCGAACGACTGGAGAAGAGGGCGAAGACGCAAGAACACAAGGTAAGATTTGTTCAAGTTTAAATCACCTTTAATTATTCCATTCATGAATAAGATGTGATGTAATGATCAACTGGTCAAGGTTAAAGGGCAACTATTACACAATTTTAGTTTGTTTCCTCATTAAAAACATACCTGAGGATGAGTTTTGCTTCGTGAGTGCAAAGTGGATGAACCCTTTGATGTGTCCTCAGATCGACATCCTTCAGAAGACGACTAAAGTCTATGAAGTGGACAAGCGGACTCTGCAGCAGGAGCTGGAGACGAGGGAGCAGAGGTTGAACCGGGAGCTGTCTGAGAAGAGGCGCATGGAGCAGCGCATGCAGGGGCCGTGTCCGACACCCAGCACAAGTGGGAGAAGGAGTGTGTGAGTGCTGCTTCTGGAAAGTTACATCAAAACTTACACTTCTCCCAGAATACTTACGAGTTCTTCTGATTGCAGATGAGGCGCGTTAATGCCATGCAGCTGGAAATGCAGAACAAGTTATGGGTCAAAGACGAGAAACTGAAGCAGCTCAAGGCGATTGTGACGGAGAGCAAGACTCCCGGACGACCTGAGCCTCCTCCTCGACAAACTCCAGTCAAACGATCCTCCAGAGAGGACAAGAGAGGGCAGCCCGCCAAGAGATCTGCCTCCCCATCGCCTCAGCCTGTGAGTCTGCTGCACTCTGTCGGGACTAGGGATGTCAAGATTATTAGGTTTATCGATAAACATCTGTGAAGTTGGCCCCCCATCAAACGCACATTTATACAAAAACAATTTCAATTGTTTGTGCTGCAAAAAGTTGTATTTGTGCTGCTTTAGTTTTTGACATATTCGCGATTGTTCTTTAAGTAATGTCATGGTTAGGGCTGGGCAATATTGACAAAATGGATGTGTCGATAATCTCAATTACGATATTGAGACGATAATAGTAGTTGAAGTTTATTTATCAAAAATTAATGTACTGGACTTAGGACAGGTTCTACTGATCAATTAGGCGATTAAAAGGACCACAGCCATTTTTCAAAACTATCTCAATAATTTTCACTAAATATTCATGCTAAATAATTATTTGCGCAGAAAAAAATGCAGGTAATCAAGAATTTACATGTTAAAAAAGTAATACTAATATAATGTAGTAATTGTAATAATTTGGAATATGCTAACAATATATACTCTATTTCAATATTTACATATCTTCAGAAAAACATTTGTGATAGTATCTAAATTCGATATATCGCCCAGCTCGAGTCACAGCCTATTAAGGCAATGAAGCTTCTCAAGAAGCTTAAAAAAGTTCCCAAATAACCCAAAATGTTGTTAATCGTTTGTGATCTTTTGTGTTGGGCATGTTTTATTTTTTAGTAGTGTATTTAAAAGCACATATAATGTTTTGTTTGCGGCAATTTTATGACATTATTTCCGGCCAGCTGTTAGCAGCGTTATGAGGAAATCAGAATAAATTTGCTAATCAAGAAAAATACAAGTTTTTACACAAACAAACAACAAATGGTTGACGTCCTTTTGGCTGTTTTGGAGGTTTTTTTTTTTTTCCTTTCCTGAGCGGCTGGATTGTCTTGATATGACTTGTAAAACAATTGTAAATATTTCAAAAACTAAAGCAGCACAAACGAAATGTTTTGCAGCACAAAAAATCAACATAGTTTTTGTGTCGATGTGCGTTTGATGGGGGCCAACTTCACGGAGGTTTATCGAAAATCATGATTAGTAAAGTCACAATTTAATCATAAGAATAAAAAAATAACCGTGAGAATCAGGGATGGATTTAGATCAGTTAGGTTTTTGACTTTGACCAAGTTAATGTAAAAAACACTGATATTTGGTGCATCCTTTTTCATATTCTTAATAAATATATTCTGTATATAAGTTTTTTACTCAGGTAAAGGTAAGTGATATTTGTGAGCCTTGTAAAGGATTTAAAATTTCAAACTTGAGTACAAGCAGGAATTCAAAAAACAGCTTTAGTATGGCCTAAAATATATTGCTGTTTTGTTGGGTTTAAATGTGGTCTTTTTAAAGGTAAAATGTTCCTTAAAAAAATAACACTTTTAGAAGCAATGTGTCCAATGTTTATTCCTTTTGGATTAATAGAATTGATCACAAAATTGAAGAATAATTGCCAAACCGTGATATTTTGTCTGGCAAATATGATATTGCTACATCCCTATTCAAGATGGGTTAAAATAAGTGTTGTTTTTGTGTTTGTTCTGAGCAGACTGCCACTCCGGTGAGGCCTCTGCACCGGCGCTCTCGCTCGGCCGGAGGGGAGAAGTGGGTGGACCATAAGCCCTCCTCAAACATGGACCTGGGCACGGTTCTGCAGCCCGTCATCCCCAACGCCATCCAAGTGACGGCACCCAGCGAAAAGGCCCTGGCCAAGTGCGACCGCTACGTGCTCACTCACCAGGAAGTGGCATCGGACGGAGAGATTCAGACCAAACTCATAAGGTCTGTGAACACAAATACGTTGAATAAGTTTGTCTGACGTGTGTGAAACTAATGTGTGGTGTGTTTTTGTTCAGGGAGAAGTGATTAAAACACGAGGAGGTGGACAGGCCGTGCAGTTCACAGATATAGAGACTCTGAGGCAGGAGATCGCCACAGGGCCCAGGTAACTCCTTATGATTATTGTATTTATCTAATTAGGTTGGTGTGATAGTCCTTGGGGTGAATATTTAAGCAGGAACGTGTAAATTATAATAAATGACAAATAAAAGTTGAAAATAAAATCAAATGCAAAGACAAATGTGCAAACTCCTAGGAAAATGTGTCCGTTGTTAATAAAATAAAGTCTTACAAGACATTATCATTTGTCAGTTTATACCGTCTGTGTCATTTATGTGAATTTTGTCCCATCAATATACAGTAACAGTTGTAGAATTACACTTACATACAGTATGTTAAATTTTCTGGACAAAAGACATGTATATAAACCTCATCAAGACAATCAAATTGTGTGAAAACAAGCAAATGTTTAGTGAAATCTTAAATATAATCATGTTCGCTATGTTTTACTGAAAAGTGTGGCCTAAACTGTCATATGAACAATAAAATAGCTTTTATTTATGTTGCTTTTAGATTGGCAACATGTTTGGATTTATCCCGTGTGCTGCTGTTGGGAGTTTTACTCCACTTTTTGGCATTTTTCACTTTTAAATTGTCCAATTGTTAAAATTACTACAGTTTTGGAGATATTTCAATGATTTTTGTTACAAACTAATTTCAAAAAATCAAATTGCAATTTCACTAAGCCCACTATCATGGCATTTACAAATGTGCTGTGAAAGTCTACAAAGTTGTCATCTGTACAGCGGTTCCGAAGATCAGATCTTTGGAAGATCTTTGGAAATGCTGTCCATATGACAACTTTGAAGACTTCTACTACGGATCACTCCTGGACCAATGAGGGATTACACCGTCTTGTTACCTGTAAAAATTGAGTAGATGATTTATTTTCTAAATTTTTTTGCTTAAATCTTTAAATCTACTTCTGTTCTGACTAAAAATACCAAATTAAAAAAAAAAAGCCTCCAACTTTTAATCCTTTTTTTAGACTTAAAAAAGAGTGGAGGTGGTGAAAATGTAATTTGGTGAAATGAAAATTTGAAAAATAAAAAATCTACTATATTTTTTTACAGCCGTCAAAAAGTAGGGGGTAAAAGAGCGCTAAGATGAGATTTGGAACTTTTTTTAACAGGGCACAAGTTTTAAGTATGGTGCTTGAAATGTTTAGTGTCTAGTTATTTGTAAATGACTAGGAAGAAAATACCTGTTTTGCTTTGCATTTTGGCCAATACAGTGTTTTGTTTTCTTTTCCAGTCGCAAGAGGAAGTCCGATGAAGGAGCTGCTGCCAAAAACAAGGAATCAGATGGATCCTGGACAGATGTTGAGACAAGAGTGAGTCCATTAAATACATTTGCAGTCCTAACTTTACACCAAAATAGCTATAGGCACAGTTTGGAAGAATACTTAAAAATGTAGTTAGTTACAGAATATTTGCTCTAAATGAACTGTATTTGTATTGTATTTCATTCAGGTTTTCTGCTGGGTTCTAAAAAGTCAAAGACATGTCTTAAATAGAGACACATGTATTTAAGGCCTTAATAAGTCATACATTTTAGGTCTTAAAATGTTTGCACAGGTCTTGCATTTTTAATGAGCACTTCTGGATTCATTTCACTACTGCAACCTTTTCTGTCACTAATGTGTTATTTATTTTTCTGCTGTTGAAACAGGTGGAATTCTCCGTTGCTGTACAATTGTGCTATTGTTTGTTATTTATTAGAATTTTTATAACTGTAGCTAACCAGGGCTTAAAGTTCTCAGTCACTGTGACGATTTCAGTCAATTAAAAATATATAGGAACATTTCCGTTAGTGATTTTCTTATCTGATAAGTGGCTTCTGTATCTAACATGGCTCGTTTTATAACTAAGATCAGACCTATTTCTTAAACATAGATGTCACTGTATTATTACAATTAAAATGCAACTAAAACCTTGACTGCAAAAAATGTTCAGTCAAATCTTTTTTTTTATTTCAGAGTTGCCAAGTAGCATCTTTATAGGACTATGGGTTGCTCCTAAGAGGCACTTTGATATCATAACTAAAGGATTTTTAGCAGTTTTTCCAAATTTCATACAAGAAAATTACTGCTAATGACAGAAATAAGACTTTTAGCGATTTTCACACTTTAAATCCTTTATTAATGATCAAATATATTTAAAATACGTCAAAACCATGAACCTTTGTTCTGCTGTGACACATAAAGTTTAATTATTTTAATACTTTTTTATTGAGGGTCTGAAGTGCTTGTTTTGGGCTTTTTTTTCAAAGGCTAGGTCACTTGTTGCTCACTGAAATCTGGCAACGCTGCTTAATTTGTATGTTTTGTGGTCCTAAAAAGCTCTTAAAAAGTGTAAATTTGACATCTACATCCTTGCAGAAACCTGTTCTTACTTAGTTAAATCAGAGAATATATTTACTGTGAAATCCTGTGACTAATGCTTCAATATTGTGCCTTAATTATTATAACGAATATGTATTTTTGATATATTTTGTTATGTCCAACACTGGCTATAAGTGTGTCTTCTGAATCTTTATATTGTTTCTAGTGTGCTGTGGCTGTGGAGATGAGAGTCGGATCCAACATGGGCCCTGGATATGAACATCACGTCATCACTAAGTAATAATACAGTTCATTTTTTGCCGTTTGTGTAAAAATACTTTGCCCAAAACTGAACTACATTTTCTTTTTGTTACAGACGCAGAAAGCCGTGAGGATCTTCTGAACACTGCTGAACTGTGCTGGCTTTTGTGCAATAGTCTGTACTGTTTTTATTATTTAGCTTTTTTAGTATTTAAAAAAAAACACTCTCTTTGATGTTATGCAAAATGTACATAAAAACCAAAGCTGTTCTGTTGTGTATAATATTTTATATGGTGGTGTTTGATTAGTGATAAGTTACTGGCACATCATGACTTTTTAGTGGAAAAAAATGCTTTGTTGCTTCAATCATGTTTTACACTGATATATATTTTTCTATATCCTGCACATAAACTTCAGTTTGGTTAAATAAAGGTGTTGTTTTTTCTTAAGAGAAGAGCTAATTACATTTATTCCAGCATATAGATATAATAGATAAAAAGCAGGGTGTCTATGCGTCCTGGAAAACCTGAAAAATAAATTCTCCTGTCATTGAAAATAAGAAACAACCAATTGTCCTGGAAAATTATTTAGTATATCATAAAAAGGAGCAAGCTATATTTTTACTGCCATTTCTAAAATAAGATAAGCAATGTAGAGTTTGGTTGTAATTCATAGGCCGATATTAACTGTTGCTTTTCTTCACCGAAATGTAGAACTAGTGTATTACTACCTTAACAACAATCTTATTTTTTTATTGTTTAATCCACCAATATATTGTCCACTTGGTCAAAATGCCAATATTCATCAGAATGCAGGAAATATCATCATTTGAGGTTAAATTTTCCTGAGGGAGGACCCCCAAACCCCCCACTTTTATGGCTATAAAGCTTTCTGGCTGTGTTACTGGGTATGTTATACATTGGTTTTATGTTGAATGTTAAACACACATTCAACATAAAACAATATTTTATGAAGTGGAAAGTTTATTCACCTTATTCTGCCCCCGCCCACTTTTCCCGTTTAGCCTGTAGAATAGAAGAATAAGGTGAATAGGTCCTTTAAAACCTATAGTAGAGCCTTTCTCTTTACCATCCAACTGTGTTTTCGTTTTTCATTTTTGGAAATATAAGTATATAAATAATATATAAAAAATATTTTCTACTTGAGAATTTTGCCTTTTTTTAAAGGAAAATGTGAAATTTCGGCATTTGTGTTGGAGGCTCCTGGGGGCGCGGTCTCACATGGGACAGGTTGGTGTGTGGGGGGCACCGGAGGTAATTATACAGCTCTACAACATACACCAACTATGCACATACTCCCCAACACCCAATGGGAAATGGACACAGTTCATCAAGTCTAAAAATGACACATTTCAGCTCTTCTGAAAAGGAACAAACAGAAAAGTTTGGAAAATCACACTTTTATAGTGAATTTTCAAAGCAATAACAAAAAGTATTTATAATGGAAACCAATGGGGGAAAAAATGGCTCCAATAGAACAAGAGAAAAAAAACTGCAAATTGCTTCTGCACAAAAACTACAAAATCATCAAAGTCAAAGTTGGGACTGATTTTGAACATGTCCAAGGCTGTAATAAAAGGTCCAAACAAACCCAGTTTATAGTCACATTTTAGATGAAAAATTGACTTTTTTGTGTCACATTTTCACCTCTGAGAATGATCTTTTTTACAAGTCTGCACAAAATAATAAAACGATTTGGCATTTTTAGTCAGAACAGAAGTGGATTAACAGATTTAAGCCAAAAAAGTTTGATAAAGACATATTTTACTTTAATTTTACAGCCGTCAAAAAAAAAAGAAAAAAATTTGAGTAAAAGAGGGGCAATTATTATTCATTTATTATTTATTTTTATTTCTTAATCTATGTATTTATTTATTTGTATTAGGTTAATTAATTATTTATTTTATTAGATAATAAAGAATTTAATAAATAAGTATAATTCTTGAATCCAACTCATCTGGTGTCACGTGAACGCAACCTATTACTGCAGTAGCGCTCTCCGGTCGCGCGGGGGCGGTGTTACCACGAGGAGCCAGAAACATGTTCACGATCAAAGTTTGTTTTCTTCCGGTTGCGCTCGTGCAGCAGCTGTTGTGAAAGAAACGTGGTAAAAGCAGGTAATATTCACAGATGTTTCCACCTCAGCGGGCCGTGTGCAGACTGTTCTGTTCATGATTAGAGTTTAATTGTCCGATGTGTCTCATTTAGGTGTTTGTGCTGCGGACGCTGTCAGTCTGAGCTAAAGCTAACGCGGGGCCCTGACAAAGATGCATGTTAAAGAAATATTTAGCTTATCTGCGCATGTTTTGTCATTATTGGATCACAGATGACAGTACAGCATCTTTAGGTTAATTATATTCAGTAAAGATATGAATAGTAACATTATTATTGTTAAAATGCATGTTTTTGTTGTACAATTGTGAGTTCAAGGGTCTAGTCTTTGTCACTAATAAAAACATCAAGTTCAGCTTTAGTCACTTTATTTTTTGATTATCTAATGACTACGTACAATGTAATTAAATAGGAAAATCATGTGCTAATTTATGCACAATTGGCAAGGCATTTAAATAGTGCGTGATGCTATGGCAAAGAGTATTTCTTGTCAGGTTTTATATAATAATACATCAAGCAAATTTAGCTGTACATTACATATCATACATACGTATATACATCATCATTATCATCTTTTGCCCCATTTCAGTAACATTTAACTTGGTTTTATTAAAGTTTATTTTTATTAGTTGCTGTATATTTAAAGGGCTCATACTTTACACATTTTTGATCTATGTTCTAATGGCATTTCTGAACAAAAACACACCTAAGCTTGTGTTTTTTTTCATTCACACTTGTTTAATGCAAAAACCTTTCTTGTTTAGGCCGTGTCTTTCACCTGAATTGAAAACACTTTGTTCCACCTTATGATGTCACTATGTGCTGGTACAAACTATGCTTCACCGCGCTTTTATAGAACATTCACCTTCAGTAGAATCTTTTGCACCACTTCAGCCCTGTTATTGTCTGAGCTACAGCGATTGTTTTAGCCTCGTTTAAACCTTTGCCACTCATTTAATTAGATAATTATAGAAGACTTTCTGTGGCAGTCTGAAGAAAAAATAATAAATGCGTAACAACTAAAGAGAGTCTAGAGAAATGAACTTCAATTTAGGCTAATAAAGCTGTTAACTTTAAAACTACCACTTAATGACATCACAAAGTGTACCAGAGCATTTTCAGCTGTAGATTCAGAAAGCAGGATTACCCAGATATTTGTGTTCAAAGCAAATCACAACTCCAAGTATGTTTTTGCTGATAACAACATTATAACTGGACAAAAACTAAAAGAAGTAATTTTGTGTAATATGGGACCTTTAATTCAATGCAGTAAGGATTTGCACAAAAGCTTGTCGATCTGTTTTATTTAGTTATGTTTGTTAATTTGAGACAAAGCATGTTGATAGGCAATGAAATGATAAAATATGAATGTATGTATGGAGACTTGGACCAACACTTGGGCACTTGCTCTTGGAACCTTCTGAACTGATATGAAGTTTTCCTCATTTTACTTTCCTTTTCCTCAAAATGAATGGTGCAATTAACTTATTTTTTGTGACCAGAAATGTATTGTATTTGGGATTAGAGCTGGACCGATACATCGGGATATTTTGAGTCAGATATTTGGATTTGATCAGTTGTTTGAACAGTCGTCTGCAGGTAGAGCTGCACTCACAAGATCAGCTGAGCTCTAAGTTAGTTTTGGAGAGAAATATTATATATCTCTGTTTTGCTGTGTTTTGAAAAGGAGAACTTTCTTTAATTACTCACATTACTGTTCTGTAATGTGCATAAACATTATATTCATTAAACAATGAGACAGAATAATAGTTAAGATTGAACTTTTTATTTTTTGGATATACTATCTCAGCTATGTTTTTTAAAAACTACAATAAGAAAATCTTGCTTGAAAATCTGCATGGGTATCGGGCCCAAGAAAAACCCTTTTCGGTCTATCTAAATTGGGATACTTAATAAAATCAACAAAGTTGTAGAAATGCATTGAGTAATTTGACCTGAAGACTTGAAACTAAAATATGTGGACTTGAGTCAACTTGGACTTGTGGGGCACTAACTTGGGACTACAAACTCTGTCGATACATTTCTTTTTTCTATATGTTAATGAATAATGAGTAATGAGTCTTGTTTATTTACTGTTTGAACAGCAGAGATGGAGTCCTTTGAGGATTCCCTCGGCGTGGGGGGATCTGTGGGAGAGGAGAACTACTTCCTGGGCTACACCTTCACGGACCGCTCCCACTCCAGCCGCGTGGTGAAGAACATCATGGGCCTGTGCCTGGAGGACGGCCTGTTCGCGGACGTCACCATCATCGTGGACGGCAAAGAGTTCAACCTGCACCGCCTGGTCCTGTCCGCCCAGAGCAGCTTCTTCCGCTCCATGTTCACATCCAACCTCCGCGAGTCCCATGACCGCAACATCGAGCTGAAGGACGTGAGCCCTCCGTGTTTCAGCTGCTGGTGGACTACATCTACCACGGCACCATCAGGCTGAGGGTGGAGGACCTGCAGGACACGTACGAGATGGCCGACATGTACCAGCTCACGGCTCTGTTCGAGGAGTGCTCCAGGTTCTTGTCCCGCACCGTCGAGGTCAAAAACTGTCTCCAGGTGTGTCCATTCTCTCTGTCTTTGGTGGGTTTGGATTAGACTAGTGTTATGTTTCTCTGGTAGTACTTAAAATTTGACTATTTGTTTAATTTAGAGACAAAGTTATTGATGTTTTTTTGGGTTAACCATTAAGAACTATCGTAACCTAGTTTAGTCTCATTTTATTGAATGTTTAGGAGTCTGGGTTTGAGTTGAGAACCACTAGTCTTGCGGTTTCTTGCTTTTTTGATGCAAGTATCACACTAAAAGTACCCTCTACCTCAGGGCTATTCACTATATTTTCCAGTGGGTCAGATTTTACCGAGGACCATGGTTTTTGGACTGGTTGTGCAAAACATGAGGTATGCCAGATATTGTTTCTATGGTGATAATAACTAAAGCTGCAGTTATTTTTATTGCTCACACAATCCGCGTTAAAACACAATTATAAGAACTAATAACTAAATCTGAACCTGGAATATCTCAGCATTAAACCAGATCTAAACCAGGACCAAACCAGGTCTAAAGTAGAATTAAACGAGGACTGAAATAAGACCAAACAAAGTATAGGCATACATTGTAAAAATGACTATTTCAATCTGGATAATAGACCATTGCATGTTAGTAAACGTTGCGTTGAATTCTGTGGCGAGCTTAGCCGGGGTAAAGACGACGTTGAAATATGAAAATACCGATTTTCTTACTGGAAGAATTAGAAATGCAACTGGAATTGACACAAGAAAAACATTTCAGCGTACAATATTATAAATCAAATAACTACTGTTAGTTCAAGCACTTACTGGCTACTTTACCAGAATTAATCTACAACACATTTTAAATAATATTATGTAATTTAGAAATAATGACACAAGGTTTATGTAACTAATGTGTTCCTGGTTATTTTGACTTTACTGTTTAATGACAGTTGTTTTAATATGTCATTTTCATTATCATACTTGATTGGCTCATATGTGTCTTAGGCTACGATTTACATGAAGCAGATCACAATAAGAAAATACAGATATATTATTAAATAGTCTCAATTGCTAAAAATCCACTGGATACTCATTTATTTGTTGAAAGTCACAAGTTACTCAGAATGTGAAGCAAAATTAAGAAGTATTTGGGCAAAAATGGTTTAGAATTCCATATAAATCAATAGGGAAGTTCACCGTGTGTCACATGTTTATCACTAGATGCTTCATTAGACAAAATATTAAAACGTAATTGACGACGTGCTGAAGAAACACAAAAAAAAGCTGTGTGACTCGGTGTGCTACAGTTTAATAAGAGCAATCCAAAAAGCTTCTATCATGTTCCTAAAAAGCCAACATCAAGAAGAAAGCTTTGAACTCCGGCCTCAACATAAAAGTCTGTGTTTTTGTGTCCAGGTGATGTGGCTGGCCGACAGACACAGTGACCAGGAGCTCTACACTGCGGCAAAGCACTGTGCCAAGATTCACTTAGTTCAGCTGCACCAGACGGAAGAGTTTGCTAATCTGCCCTTTTGCCTTCTTCTGGACATCATTAAAGGTAAAAATACTTTGACCGATTTTAATTCCTACTTATGATTTTGAAGTTTTGCTATAATGTAGTGTTGAGATCCTGGAGATTTCAGTTATAGCTAATACAAAATACAGTCACATACACTCTGTTTGTGTTCAGATGGAGTTCCCTGCTCCCAGAATCCCACTGTGGCGATTGAGTCCTGGATTAACCACAACAAAGTAGAAAGAGAAGAGTTCTCCTCTGTTCTGCGAGAGAACCTAAAGGTAAACGTAAAAACTGTATTTATTATTTATTTATAGTTTTATTGTATTAGACTGAATCTCTTTTCGTCTTCAGGAGATTGGAGAGAACGTGCACATCTATCTGATCGGTAAAGAGGAGACTCGGACTCACTCTCTGGCCGTGTCGCTGCACTGTGACGAGGACGATGCCATCAGTGTGAGTGGACAGAACAGCCTGTGTCACCAGATCACAGCGGCCTGCAAACACGGGCCTGACCTGTACGTGGTGGGAGGCTCCATCCCGCGGCGGATGTGGAAGTGTAACATGCACACTATGGACTGGGAGCGCTGTGCGCCTCTGCCCCGGGACCGGCTGCACCACACCATGGTGTCAGTGCTGAGTGACGATGTCATCTATTCTCTGGGAGGAAAGACTCTGCAGGACACACTGTCCAACGCTGTCATCTACTACACGGTCAAAGACAACATGTGGACTGAGACCAGCCCCCTGGACACCGCCGTGTCCGGCTCTGCGGGGGTTATTCTGGGGGGCATCATCTACCTGCTGGGAGGGGAGGAGAACGACATGGACTTCTTTACCAAACCCTCACGAATGATCCAGTGCTTTGACACTGTGACTCAGAAGTGTCACATTAAATCCTACATGCTGCCGTTCGACGGCTGCATGCACGCAGCGGTGCACATGGACGTTATCTTCATCGTCGCAGAGGGGGACTGTCTGGTTTGTTAAACCCTCTGTTGGAGAGTTTCACGAGGCTGCGCTTCCCAGAGATCTGGAGCTGTGTGCCGTCTCTGTGGAAGGTGGCCAGTTGTAACGGCTGCATTTATGTTTTCAGAGACAAGTGTAAGAAAGGAGATGCCAACGCACTGAAGTTCAACCCTGCCACTTCTGTAGTGACTGTTATCAGAGGAATCAAAATTCTGCTCACAAACTGGCAGTTTGTCTTGGCCTAAAGTTCCCTCCACAGTCGGCAGTGACAGACGGGTCACATGACACGATTTAGTGTTTACTCAGCTGGTCTGTGCCCCTCCTCTGGAAACCATCTCATAGTGTTTCAGTTTACGAACCATCTCAAAAGTCCAATCATTCAAAGATAAATCTACATTCTCCACAAGTTTACTCAGAAACTTAATCTTGTTTTTAATATTTCTAGGCTTTAATGTGAATAAAATGCCTAATGAATCATGATCACTCACATTCAGCAACTGTTTGTAAAACTCCATTATGAATGTTCAAGTGACTCTGCATTGTTACTGGTACTAATCATCTTTCACATAAATGTTTAAAATCATGATGTTATCTAATGTATTTATTTATTTATTTGAAGGTTCATAAGTTGTTTTCCAGAGACTAGAGTTAATCCAGTGCATGTTTAAGGCTGTCCTTGAAGTGAAGGAGAGAAAGCGTCCACAGTCTGATCCCACTGATGTGAAGGAGGCTCAGGACTGAAACCCAAGCCAAGGAACATGTCAGACTGAGAGAACTATTCTGAGCCCAGTGAAGCGAGAGGAGGAGGTGTGTGGATGTGTGAGGGAGGAAGGGGCTTCTCCACAAAACCAGGAGCCGTGCTTGTCTACAAGTGGCATTCTGGAAATGGTTCATTAATTATTTGTACAAGACACTTCCGCATCATGCACATGACTGTTTAGCTCCATTCATCAGTGGGTGTTGCGTTTGTGGAAATTGTCTTGTGTGGATTGCTCGGTTGTAGTGACCTTGGTAGTACTGCTGAGGGCAGGACAGAATTCCAAAAGGGACACATGGTCTGGAGTGACAGCAGCAGGAGGAAGGTGGGAGGGAGACTGGGGGGCAGAATTCCTCTGACAGGGGTGTGGATATTCTGCATCTATTCTAGCATAGCACTGCTAGCACTTTGCTGGAAAACGGTTTCTTTGGTGTTTTTGCAGAGAAGATCTGAGGTTTATTTGTGGATAGCCTGTGGAAGGACTTCAGACAGGATTAATGTGGAGAGCCTTCTTCAGTCCTGTAACTCTCCTTAGGGCCTTAGGGAGGATGGCTGCTGATCCATTTTCCTCTGGGTGTGCGCTGAGGAGCTGAGGGTGGTGTAGGCCTTCAGAGGATCGACCGGAGCTGTAACGGTGCATGGTCAGGATCTACCATCCTGCCTCCGCTCGGACATTGCATGGCCTAAACAAATGATTACTTTTGTGAGGAAGCTGGCAGCAGCGATGGGCCAGGACCAAACCAAGCAGCAGATTGAGAAAGGCCTGAAGCTGTACCAGTCTAACCAGACCGATCGGGCTCTGCATGTGTGGACCCGAGTCCTGGAGAGGACCTCTGATCCCGGGGGAAAGTTCAGGGTCCTGGGCTGTTTGATCACAGCTCACTCTGAGATGGGCAAATACAAAGACATGTTGAAGGTAAGGTTACCTGTCGAGTTAATAATGATGTTATTGTCAGTGATGTTGTGTGTGTTCATAGTTTATGGTTCACGTCAGCACAATGTGAAATGAGGCTCTTTTGCACTGTTCTTATAGAGCGTGGATTAATCTGTGGCATCCTTGTGATGCAGAGTAAATAAGTGCCCTGCAACCTGAGAGCAGAGTAGGATATCTTGTTGACATAATCATCTTTACTCCAGCAGCGGCTCAAACTCAAATAAGCTGTGCTTAGACCAGCCACAAGTCAAACACAAATGTGGTCTCTACTTAGTCACATTTAAATTTATTTTCTCAAAGTGGTAAAGTATTTTTATTTCATGTATTATTCAATCTACAACCTGTTGACAGTTGTACTATTGAACTTGTCAGTGCTTTATTTGAACCAGTGCTAAATACAGGACCTTTTACACTTTGGGTCCTGGGTTTGACTCCCAGGCGGCCCGGGGCCTTTCTATGTGGAGTTTGCATGTTCTCCCCGTGTCTGCGTAGGTTTCCTCCAGGTGCTCCAACAACTAAAAACACGTCCAATGTGCCTCCCCTCTCTCCTCCCAGGACACATGGAAATTAGCTGTAAAGAAGGCTAGAATCTGGTACAAGCATCTCTGTTATTGTGCCTAATGTGATTGTACACTGTCCTTAATAAACCTTATGTTACTTTAAAGGTGCACAGTTAATTATCTGGAGGTGAAAATCAACTACTCCAGTTAAAACCATACATTGGTACATTGTCAATAGGATAATTGTGTATTATGTCTCAATGTAAAAAATATGTAGCTAAAGAAACATTATTTCTATAGAAACATACAGAAGGGGTTTCTCTTCCTCCAGGTCATGCATATTTATTTTGTGAAATGTCAAAATGACCAAAAACTGCTTTTTCAACTCTATTGTTGGTTAAAAACACAAGATACTGTTATATAGAGGGATTCCATGCTGAAAGAGCCGCTATCCATCTGCTTAGCTGGGGAAACTTCTTTGAATAAAACAATGAAACGGAACAAGAGCAGCTGTTTTAATCAAGTAAGAACCGGTTTGACAGACGTCTGTCTCCTGAAGATTCAAGACAGTCTTTTTCCTCGTTTTTTCAGTGAATGTAACTTTTAAGGGTCGTAGGTCGAGATTCATTCACAAATGTTACTTTAGCAGCATAACTTTTGTATTCTCACAGTGATCGTTTGGTCATCAGTAATCTCTAAATTGTTTGTTTGCTCTTACTCATCTCGTCTTTGTTTGCACATTTATTGTGTTTTATAGTTATTTATAATGATTTTACTTTGTAAAGCACTTTGGGGATTTTGTGCAATCTGTGAAATGTGCAATATAAATAAAGATTACTTACTTACATCCCTAAATTTAACTTAAACTCCTGTGGTCCTCAGTACGCGCTGGAGCAGATCGACACGGCCCGGGTGATGGAGGACCCGGACTACCTGACCGAGGGCTACCTGAACCTGGCCCGCAGCAACGAGAAGCTGTGCGACTTCCAGAAGACCGTGTCCTACTGCAAGACGTGTCTGAACATGCAGGGCACCACGGTCAGCCTGCAGCTCAACGGGCAGGTGTGTCTGAGTATGGGCAACGCCTTCCTGGGCCTCAGCGTCTTCCAGAAGGCTTTGGAGAGCTACGAGAAGGCCCTGCGCTACGCCCACAACAACGACGACAAGATGCTGGAGTGCCGGGTCTGCTGCAGCCTGGGAAACATCTACATCCACCTCAAGGTAACGCACTCAGTTTAAAATCACAACCGTCATGGGTTCAGGTCAAACTGATTGTCTAATCAAGAAAACTTTACTTTTGAATTTTTAATCATAAATTTGCTTCCTCATCAAAAACTGCTGAAGTTTTGTCTGTGATATCTTTTGATCCCTCCAAACATCATTCTGAAATGTTCTGTGAATGTTCTGTTATTGATCAGAGGTGTCAAAATCAATGGAGCTGGGGCCAAATCGATCGGAGTCAGAGTTGGTTGGAATTTAAAAAATATGGCAAAAGGACAATATGAAGCTAATATAACACATTTACTGTCTGTCCAGACATTGCATTACATTGTACTATAATATGTTAAATAGACTGTCATTCAAAGAACATTTTGGACAGATAATAGTGGTTCTGCACAGGATCAGAACAGTAAAACTCACAAAAAGGTGCTCATAAAACTGGGAGGCTCCAATAAATTATATGTAAATAAAAAAGAGGATTCAATAGATTTAATGGTGAATCACGCCAACGCATTCCTACTAAAGAGTCTTCTTCAGAGCTAACCACATCTCATATTTCCATTGGCTTATTATACATTCTCGTCTATGTAGCTCCTCTGTAGCAGTGCATTCTGGGACCTGTAGTTTAAATTGTTGCATGTTTTATCAGAGGGCCTCTTGGATAATAATCAGAAATCACAACCTGTGCCAGAGTTTGACACTCCTGTTATAGGTAGATCTTTAAGATAGAGAGGGATTATCGGTCGACGTCACTTTCTGCTCTACTGCGCATTCTCCGAGAAAGAGACACTGTCCCTCTAGTTAGTCTGAATCGGTCTGACAGACGTCTGTTTGCTGAAGCTTGAGACAGTGTTTATCTTGTCATTTTTTCACTCACCGCAACTTTTATGGGTCGTAGGGTTGTATTTCATTCACAAATGTTGATTTAGCAGCTTAACTTTTGTTGTCGCACAATGATAAACTCTTGTAGTTAGATGACAACAGCGCTGGCGCCAGTTGTAGCCACAGTTTGGTCAATGAGCAGCAGCTCTTTCTACATACTGGGTGTGCGCGCATCATCCATGTTAGAAAGAAAAGTGTTTTTAGTCTATAAAACATCCTAATACACTAATGCAGCATCTCTGGAGAATTAGCACATCAGGTACAATGGGTTTGATTGTTTCCCCTGTGTAATTTCTTTTGCTGTCAGTAGATGGAGTTTTAACTCCATTCTGCTGTTGTTTACAAACGCTCATAAGAAGAAAGAAATACTATAATCTTGCTTGACTAAGACTCAATCAACAAATTAATCAGTAGGTAACTAAACAACTATCACAGCAGAGATTTCACTGTACAAAGAAATACTGTTTTTTCTTTATAAAATTCCTTGACAAGCCTTAGTACAAACTATTACAGTCTTATCCCAAAGATTTAGATGTAAAAGTGGTTAAAAACTGTTATTTCTTGATGTTATCTGCGCTGAAACGTAGCTAAAGATCATGATAGTTCTAGTATTTTTTAACTGTAGCTGTCACAAAACAATAAGCTTATATTTGTTTGTATTGTAGCAGCCGATGATATAATTGTGAGACAACCCCTAACCCCTGATGCAGTATCACAATATTTTGGTTATTATTACATCTCTATTATCCAATCCTATAATCTGTAATTTGTCCTGAAATGGTCCAAAGTGGAGCAGGGTTCAGAGGCAGTCACCTGGAGACAGCTTTGAAGAGCAAGACTTTCATCTAAAAATAATTTTTATCGACTGAAGATTGAAAATGGCTTTAGGATGAAAGACAAAACGACTCAAACTTTTATCCAGATGACTCTCTTTGAAGTCTTTTCTCCCATTTGCTCAAAAGTTCACACAAACTGTTGAGAGACAGTGAAGTCTGAAATAATTCTAATCATCTTAATTATAATATTGGATCACAGCATTACAAGTAAAAGTGTGTAAATTTACTCAAGTATAAAAGTAAAAAGTATAATCACACTGCTAAAAGCTATTGTCTCCGTTAAACCACTAAAATTCTATAAATTTGTCATCTTATTTCACTTGTTTTCAAGAGATTTGAGCTTGGGTTAGGGTTAGAATGTTTGTTAAGAGACACACAGTTTTTTTCTGGAACATGTAAGTCTGTTTTAAACATTTAGATCAGTGTTAAACATGGAGTTAAATGTGAGATTGTGTGCGCCACTTTGTGCACACATCTACATTTAAATTGTTAATTTATTGTTGGAATGTGCAGTGGTTAGGGGTTGTGAGCATGCTCAGTTACATTTGTCCAGCTGCAGACCGATTGTCTGTTTACATGAGTCTGAAATCAGACTACAATGGTCGGGACCACGTGCGCCAACTGGTTTTTCGAAAACCGGTTTACAGCTCCTCAATAGGTCTGCTCCGGTTTACATGCGCTTTGGAAAACTGGTTTAAATCGGACTAGGCTAGTTATCCAGTTTTCCTGGCCTCCATGTAAACGCCCTGAGTAACTCACCTGTGTTTACAACATAAGGAGTAAAAAGTACAGATATTTTATGAAAAATGTAAGAAGTAAAAGTAAAAAGTCACCAGATTTTGTAATACTCAAGTAAAGTACAGCTACTCAAAAACTACTGAAGTACACTTGAGTACAGAGACAGAGAGCTAATATAAACTACACTCATGGTTTTTTGGTGGGAACATGAGGCTGATCAGTGAAGCCGACAGCTTAAATGAAGAGTCAGCAGGTGTTCAAGTCGTCTTAAAATCAGAAGCTTCTCTGGAGCTGAACATGTTCAAGTGGTTTTAACGAGGTTCTCAATAGTATCGAAATTCAGAGACTAATACTAAAGGCAGCTTGTCAGAGCCCGGTCTTGTCAGATCTTAGAAGCTAAGCATTTGGGCCTGGGCAGTACTTGGATGGGAGACTGCTGGTGCCACAGTGAGACGACTAGAGGAGGTATTGTCGCTGTAAGCAGTAAACAACAAAGAGTCCTAAAACCTTAGGTGTTCCTCCGTGGAGTGTGTTAAGACTGTTTAACACACGGCTCCAACTTGTTTACTCTGCTTATACCACGGCCACAAACTGAATTAGCTCACCTGTAAATCTCTTTCTTACTGTTTGAAAAAGTCTGAGTTATTTCTGTGTTTTAAAGTCCCTTGTCATTACCCATTACCAATCCGAGTAATTTCTAGTTGTTAGCCTGACTATATTTTCTTTAAACTGCCAGAAACAGCTAAAAATGTGATCTATCAGTAATAACTTTAGATTGACAATCACATGAGATAAAAAAAAAGTCTGTCTAGAAGAACATTTAGTGATGTTTATTTTTGATACAGTCAAGTAAAATCTTGTACTTTCTACAATCATGAAGTTTATTAACAGTTAAACATTGTGTTTTCACAAACTTAAACTTATATTTAACTTAAAGGGGCACTGTGTAAGATTGAGAAGAATTTAATTATCACATATAGTCCACAAACATTTAAATCATATTTATTCTTTACAACATGAATACTTAAGAGAGCACTGTTAACCAATCCACATCAATTGTGATACATTTTTACGTATTTGAAATGTTTTATTACGGGCCGGAATGTGAATATTGACGCTAGATGTCACCATGGTAGTTAGGCAAAATGCACTGAAAATGCTCCCCCTGGTGTTCAAAAGTGGACATTACTTGGATCACTTTATTTTTTTTATTTTTTTCTTACACAGTGCCCCTTTAAAGGAGACCTATTATGTAAAATTTACTTTTCAGAGTTTTTAACCTTGTTACAACATTTTTTCTCTTCATTAGTTTAGTCAAAGTTGTATTTGGATTGATTCATGCTTGTTTGAGTTATCTTTATTGTCCTGGAGCTAGTGCTTGAGAGCTCAGAAAATCCCTGTCTTCACCTACCACCTATCCACGCCCATGTGTCTCTGTTTACTGCCATTTCGAAATCAGATTCAGAGTAAAACATGTCAGGTTCAAAACTGTCGAGAAGCCACTTATCAACAACAATGAATAGTATTTTAAGATCTGTGGTTCATTAAAGTAAACTTTTACAATGAAGAGTCGGGGCTTATCAGTTCTGCAATTTTGAACAGGAAGTCAAAAAACCTGTTTCTATTTCTAGGCCGTTTTAGATCACACTTGTGATTTACAATGAATAAAATGTGAATTATTGATCTGCATATGGCATTGTTTCTTCCAAAACATACAGAAAAATACAATAGGTCTCCTTTAAAATAAACATTTAAAAAGTTAATGATGAATATAGCATATTCTATGTAGTTTGTCCTCGTAGGTGTTGCCGTAGTTTAACACTAACGTTTATGCGCAGAAGCTTTGAGGCATGCGCACATCAACTTTTAACTCAAAGTCAGTGCTGTCTCTGATTGGGGAATGACAACCTTCACAACATCATTTGTTTATCTGTTGTTGTGCAACAACTGTTACCATGGAAATAAAGGCAAATCCGCCATGTTTCTTGTCAGGTTTGCAGAACCTCAATAGGAATACATTAGACAAAACAATATAAACAAGTAAAGAAAAAAGCCTTGGAGGAACCCAACAAACTGCTGAATCAATATTGGTGAATGTGTCTATCACTCTGTAATTAATACAGCATTCATGTGGTCCTCGGGTGCTTGTGTTTCTGAGATGAGAGGTCAAGGTCCTAACCATGTTTGCATTCATGTGCTTTTTACTTCATAAAGTCTGCATGTTGTTGTTAATTATAATAAATAAATGACACAGCACTTTTAACAGAGGTTAATAGACAGTGAGATCTGATGCAGACTGTCCAAAAACGAACGTTAAAAGTTGCTAGTATTTATTTTCTAACTGATTTTCGTCAGTCTCCATGTGTCAGTGACGTCAGGTGCTAAGCTCGGGCAGCTCCGTTTGTCCTGAGTTTCTGAGCAGTTTTTTCGAGCTGCTCGAGCGTTCATGTGCATTTTTCAACTCGGAACAACTTTTGTCCGAGTTCCCAAGGACCAGATGAACGCAGCATAATATGGTTTAATTAACACTACTTTCGGCTTTAGCAATTTAAAATATCTATTGGTTTAACATTAAGCCAACTGAACGTTCTGCTGTTGTGTTTTGTCACATTCCCGAGCCTTTTCAACATTTTTTAAAATTATCTACCAGAAATATTAAAGAATTGGGGCCTGATTTATCAAGTCAAGTGCTAAATTGCGGGTGCAAAAATGAAAAATAATGAATGTGTTATTTATGGACATTTTATACAAACTTTAATATTGGCAGATGCACATACAACATACTAAACAAAACAGATATGACCCACCTCCAATTCTGCATCTTTAGTGTGTGGTGTCTCTGCCAAGGTTTTGTTCCCCCTAACCTGTTTTTGCACTTGACCAAACGCTTGATAAATCTGGCCCTTAGTGTATCAAAGAACATTTTTTAATGAATTGTAGTTTTTGTCACAAGTATCTTTGGCGATGTGGGTAACCAAAAGTTATCTGTCTCTGCTGTTTTTCAATGGCATTTAAGGTAATTGTGTGGCATCGTAGTTATTTTCTTGGTATCATAATGTAGTTTGTAATGTTACTATCTGGACAGCTCTAGTTTTAAGGGCCGTGTTGCTGGACGAGTGTAGGTTGCTGTTTTGCGCTGACACTGAACCTGCTTAGTGTTTAGCCACTATGTCAGACATTTACTGAGTCCAGTGCTCATCATTCGATACGTCATGTGAGAGATCATTGGATAAGCCGCTGAGAATATTTGTGATGTATAGAACGACTTGTTACATCAAACAGATAAAAGCCTGTCTGCCTGGAAGTCTGGCGCAGAGCTTAATTCAGGGTTCGTACAGTCATGGAAAACCTGGAATGTGAAAAGGTTTTGAAAGAGTTGTGAAAAATTCGAAAATTATTTCTGATTCAAATATATATTGGGGATAATTTGTTCTTATTGACCCTATTTTGTCCCGCCCACTTGGCTTGGAAATGCACTTCCTGTTTAGCTCTGTTAAGGTAGCTAACGTGTTTGTTTGTCTGTCTTGTGGGGCAATTTTAATTAAATATAATGACAGTTAAAATAAACCCATCGACTGAAATCTACAGGCTAAATGTAGCTAAATAGGAAGCGCATGTCCTAGAAAAGTAGGCGGGACAAAATAGGGTCAATACAGTCCCACTGTAGGGCTGGGCAATTAATCGAAAAATAGAGAGATCAAGGTTCAGTCATGTTCAGTCGTCAATGTCGTCAATGATTTGGTTTTGAATTGAAAGATGAATAACTAATCCTTTGCAGAATATTGACATACAGACACCTGTGACCCCTAACAGGAATAAGAGGTAGAAAATTAATGTATAAGTACACGTGTGTATAACATTTTGTATATTTGTAAAAACAAATGTCATACTATTGTTCACCTGTGACCTGGCTGATGGCTGTTTATTAAAGTCAAGTATGTCTGAGCTCATTCAAGTCTGATGAAGCACTAGACGCCTGAAACGTAAAGCAAATACGGTAATTTCTGGATTATAAGCCGCTACTTTTTTCACAAACTTTGAACTCTGCGGCTTATACGGCAACACAGCAAAATATAGCTTCTCATAGACTTACTGTTAACAAGTGCGGCCTATATACAGTATGTACTTTGTAATTTTTCTTTTATAAATCTAGTTGGTGCGGCTTATATTCAGGCGCGCTCAATAGGGTGAAAAATACGGTAAATAATTTTGAGAGCAACATTTTTTGTGCGGACGTCTCTCAACATCTCAAAACAAGTAAATAATCTAGGTCCATCAAGTAAAAACATCTAAACCAGACAAAATAAAATAAAAAATAAAGATTAAAATCCAGGTTTTAAGACATTTAGCCAATCTAGAAATACATTTTTTCCCAGTGCATAAGTTGGTGTGTGATGCTGAGATTGAGTGAGATAAGGCCTTTACAGTGAAATAATTATAATTCATCAGACTTTTATCATGGGTTAAAGGTGTAATTGTAACAAATTATGAAGTTCTTGGCCATTTTCACTTGTTAACTTGTTGTCAAACCTCTGATACACATCAGCACAGCAGGTCTGGCCTGGTTTTAAAAGGAAAACAGCTGATTATGAGCTCATAAAGTAACTCACCTGTTTAAAGTAAAAAGTACAGATATTTCTTGAAAAATGTAAGAAGTCAAAGTCAAAAAGTCACCAGATTTTATAATACTCATGTAAAGTAATGTGAACTCATGTAAAACTACTTAAGTACAGCACTTGAGTAAAAATTAGGGATACGACGATTCACTTAAATCACAATTCGATTCAGTTTTCGATTTTGCAACCACGATTTTTGATTTTCTATATGAGCTTTTTTTTTGTTACCTTAAAACACAAAATAAACCATAATACATTACATTTAAAACAAATCCACTGTTGTCAGAACTTGCATTTTTATTTATTTATCAATCAACATTTGAATAGTAAATTGTAATAATTAGGGTCCATATTTTGAGGTCCACATAATAATTCACATTCAGTCAGGTCTGTCACAAGTTCACAGTTTGTTTCTTCAGACATTGTGGTTATTATTGTGTGTACTTTGCTGCTACAGAGTGTGTATCTAAGTCAGTGGCTGCATGAACAAAACTGATTGATTCTGGCCTTTCAGTTCGATTGCTGCAAACTTCGATCAATTTTCAAAGTTTTCGAACAATTTTCCATCCCTAGTAAAAATACACAGTTACTTGTCTCCTCTGATACAGTATATATTTAAACTTAAGTCTTGTCTTTAAGACAGTACAGCATCTCTTATGTAATTTTATTAAAGTAGCTATTTTGTAGCAGGTTTTCGCTGCACGATGTTCTCGATATTCAGTTTTTGCACATCTTCAAAACAACATTCATGATCTATCCAAAATTCAATAGAGTTCCAGCTCTAGTCGGTCCTTGCACTGCAAAAAAGGCCTTTTAAAAAACAAGAAATTTTTATCTTATTTTGAGGTAAAAATGTCTTACACTGAAAAAGAGATTCTGGGCCATAGTTGGAGTAAAGTAAAATTCTATAGGAATTAAAAGTACATTTTTGAGTTATAGTCGTTTTCTCACTGTAAAGTACATTTATGTCTCAAATCAACTTGACTTTCCCAAGTTTGTTGATAAAGTGCAATAAGAAGTCCATCCAATGTGCATTTATCAAGTTTAGGCTTGTGAGTGCGTGAGATGTGTGACGTATGCACGTAATCCTCCCGCCTTTCGACTGGCAGTTGCCAGTAGCAACCGGAGAGAAATTCAAATTTGACTGCACTGAAGACCGGTGCTCAGTGATTAAGCTGAATTAAGGGTAAGT
The DNA here is from genome assembly GCA_038363315.1 of Mugilogobius chulae. Lineage (NCBI taxonomy): Eukaryota > Metazoa > Chordata > Actinopteri > Gobiiformes > Gobiidae > Mugilogobius > Mugilogobius chulae. The sequence continues at coordinate 64,195 of JBBPFD010000070.1, forward strand.
TTTTCCAGAAATGTTACGTTATTAACTGTAAATTATTTTCTGAAGTGATTGTTTATAGCTCCGTTGGTAAAAATGACGTTATTTTGTAATATAGCCTATTTAACTTTAACTAGTTGGAACAAACGGCGCCAACGTTAAGTGGAAAATTACTGTTAACAAACCTACTATTTAGCCATAGCTAAAAATATGCCAATTTTAAGCAAATTATTTTCATAACAAGCCCACAAAGCTCATCTCCCGACTGTCTAGCCTCACCTTTTCTCTGCTGAAGGTCCGGCGGACCCTGGGCTTCCCCGGCTGCCTCCGCAGGCTGTAGCCGCTAGACGAGCTCTATCCCGCGGCTGGATGTCTTGCCTTGCGCCGGCGGCGCCGCCATTACGGCGTAAGTTAAAAGTTAAAATAATTTTGTTTATAAGCGTCAAATCTAAACTTTGAGACCATTTGAGGCGAGAAGTAGTGGGTATTATTACCAATTCCGCGGTCTAGCCTCACGTTACCCCGGCTGCTGGTTGAACAGCGGCCCCGGGCCGGTAAAAGCCGACTGGACCGGGGCGCTTATCGAACTTCATTTCCCACAATGCTGTGCTCCGGTAGCCCGCTCTTTGCTTCCTGTTGTCCGCTAATGTAGCTTTTTAATGTGTTTTTGTCTCGTGTAGTAATGGCGACACAGAAGAGAAGACCGACCGAGCTCACGCACGGTCTGAAAACACGACGGAGTCCCGGAAAAGTGTTTCTGCGGCGGCCTCACGGCGAGCGGACGTGTCCAGGCGCGGTGAACGAGAGAAAATAAAGGAGGAGGCTCTGGAGCTAACACAGGTATTAAACATGGACAAATAAAGATTAGTTTGAGCGCATTGTCGGTCTTTACATTATGTCCACACATTTTTTCATTTTGGTTCTCCCCGTAACGAGGAATTTGAGACTGAAGGTTTGAATCTTTATTGTCGTAATTTCTGGAGTCTCTGCAGTGACCAAAACGTGTGTTTCTCTCAAAACCACCAGCACTTAAGGCTTTGTCTCAAACCTAGAGTCTGGAGAGAACAAAAAGCAGGACTGAACAAGACTAAAGCAGGACTAAACTAGGACTAATATTGTTAATAAAAAGAACAATAGTAATAAGTATAAATTTGCAAAAAAAAAAAAGACCAACTACATGTGTGCTGGATTTATAACGTAAATGAAACAAACATTTAAACCAGATGAGTACATTTTATCTTGATCATTATAAAATATAATATGACAGACAGATATCTCGCATCAGTTTTAGCCAATATGTAATGTCAATGTGTGTATTTCTCTATTTCAGCTTCAGTCAAAGACTCCTAAAGAATTGTTTTATTATATTTATGAACTCATGGTTATTTTGAGTTTTAAGATATGCTACATTTTTGCAAGCGACTGATGAAAAATAAGAATTGATTTGTTCATTTTTGTTTCTTTTTTTTAGTTTGTGATGAGACTGGAGCAATGTGATGACTTCAAAAGCAGGTGGGTTCTTTAAAATAAATCTAATAAAGTATGCTAAAATGCATTTTTTAAGTTATTATTTCACTTCAGTTACATTGTCACAATAATAACTGTTTGTTTCCGCACAACATTACTGAACAAAATGACTAAAACTGTGTTCTGTGCCAGGCTTGGGGCTCAAGTTCAGAACAAACACTGGGACATGTCAGAGGAGCAGCAGCAGCCTGACGGACCTGTTCAGGTAAATTTGTCTCATTCACATTTCACACAGTGGCCACTAACATAGGACATACATTAGGTAGAATACATTTAGTTGCAGCTGCCCTACAGAGCAAACACACAGTAACTGTTTGATATCACTGCTTTAGTTGGCTTCAATGTTTTCTGAGTTTACTGAGTTACTAAGTTTTGCCCTGTTGGACAGACAAAGTTTGATCTGTACTTTGTTTAAGTTCTATTTGAGTCGAGTTGTAAATCCTGTTCAAGTGGTGGGCACAATGGCTTTAGTAGATAATTTTGTCTTTTGAATCATTATCTGGAATATTTGAGAATATTTTAGATTTTAATTTTTTTGTAAATGGAAAAAATGCATTCTAAATAGCATTTACATGTTTCTTCTCTTTTAAATGAAATCTTTAACTTACTTTCACACGAGACACTGAGTAGAATAAAGCATAAATATAGATGTATATTTGCACTGTACATGTTTTATGTACTTTTATTTAAGTGATGACACTCAGTATCTTCCCAAAGTGAAGTAAATGAATGTTTCTTCTTTGTTCACAGAGCGTCTGCTGACAGCTGCACAGAGTCATCTTTAGTGGAAACACAAGACAGTCGTCTTCAGCTTCATCTGCAGGACTGCTCAGTGCAGGTATCACATGTTTATTATCTTTATGTAGGAATCTCATGGAAAAGAGTCACTGTTTAAAGGCATGTTGTGTTCAGACAGTCCAATGTACTGGCTCTTTTATCTCTACAGTGTGTTTATGTTTTAAAGGACAAATATGATGCATTTTTGTGTAGTTTTCTTTCTTCAAACATGCTCCTGAGCACCCCTGCTTTGTAATCTCATGCACCAGAACTATTAAAAAGAAAGTAGTAAAGCACACATGAGAGTCATGTGTTTCCCACATCAGGAATTGAGTTAGAGCTCCATCTACTGACTGAAAAGGAATCAAATCAATCTTGCCTGATGTACTAATGCTGCAGAAATGCTCAAAATGAGTCTGCATGATTTATAGACTTAAAAACAGAGCAGAAAATCTCAAAGATGTATCTATGACATGAAGTCAAGGCATCTGTCAATGTTTTTAATAAACATACAGTAATCTTTATCCCAGATTGCTCAGACCAAGGATGTGTTCTTATTGTTCTAATATTTGGTTTGGTTTATGTCTCATTGCAGCTCAGAGAAGATGGTGCTGAGCTCCAGAGTTTCCTGATGGAGACAACAGGACAGTCTGCAGTGGCACAAGAAGAACCTCCAGAACACATGCACAAGCCTATGGACATTTGCTATGGACTAAACTCTGTGTCTGAGTTTGGACTTGGTCTCTTCTCTTCACTTTTCTTCACATGACTTTACAAGTTTTCAACAAAGTATGAACTTTATGCTTCACAAGCTGCTCCCGTAACAGTGAGTCCAACAATGCATTTTTTGCACTATGATGTTTAAGCTGTTCTGTTTTAAATTTTACTTCAACAAAAATGTAATTTTTTTCAAATATTTGCTTTGTCAATGTTTGTTAAAGACTGTGTTTCATTCACTTTAAATGTCAGGTTTAAGAATCTGTATTTCATCCATACAAAACTGCATTCTTGTAAATGTGTACTTTGAACCAACTTGAATTGTGTAAGTTTGAGAATCGATACTTTTCCGATACTGAGTTGTATTATTGTAAATATGTACTTTGAACCAACTTGAACTTTCAATAAATTAAAAAAGAAAATACAAGTTGCATTATTATAAAAATACAATTTGATCCAACTTGAAAAACACAATTTGCAGTATTGTGAAAATGTAAGTTGATCCAGCTTGAAATTTCAATCCTTTCACAATGACATTTTTTCTTTGCCCTGCAATGTATTTTTAAGTTGTATTTACTTCATATAATTTGGTGTTACCAATTGAAGAGCATTTATCAAGTTTAGCCAACTCATCTCTTTTTTCAGTGTATTTCAAGTGAAATAATCTGCCAGTGCAGTAAGAAAATTTGACTAACCTGGTTGTTTTGAGCAGAAAATGCTAGTTTCAAGCACTCATGACAAGATTTTTAAAGGGGACCTATTATGTCAAATTCACCACTTACCACTTTCCAACAATAATAATTTGTTATTTAAAATCTGTTGCTTTTTACAGTTACATTTTAAAGTGAAGAGGCGGGGCTTATCAGTTCTGCAGTTTTGAACAGGAAGTCAGTAGAGCTGTTTCTATTTTTAAGTTGTTTTAGATCAACTTTGTGTTTTACAATGAACAAAAGGTAAATTACTGATCTGCACATGTTCTAGTTTCTTACGAAATAGGTCTCCTTTAAGCAAATATATACTTAATTGAAGCAATTATGACTTAAAACAGATAGAAAGTTTTTATATCTAGACAGGATAATTCAGGATAGAATATCTTAAAACAAGTCAATTAATCTTAGTAAGACTTGGTCTTATTAAGTGAAAAAATCTTAAAATGTGTCTTTTATGATTAATATGCCTAATTCAAGTCATTTTATCTAAGTTAGATTTTCCTTTTTTGCTGTGTGAATAAGACACTTCTTCATTGTAAAACGTCTTGAGTGTCTTGAGAGGTGGAAAAGTGCTATTCAAATAAAATATTTCTTATATTTCCCGTATTCTTATCTGTGGTGATGTGCTCTGTGCAGGACTACGAGAAGGCCCTGTTCTTCCCCTGTAAAGCAGCTGAACTGGTCAACGACTATGGCAAAGGTTGGAGCCTTAAGTATCGCGCCATGAGCCAGTACCACATGTCTGTGGCCTACAGGAAACTGGATCGCCTGCCCGACGCCATGGAGTGCTGCGAGGTATGTGTGATCCAGCCATTAGCACACCGTCCTTCCTCCTGCGCAGCCTTACATAAGTCCTGCAAGTGTCCCGCTCACATTATTAGGCCTGTGCTCACTCAGACAGCTGCTCCTACAGTTGTTCTGGCAGAGGAAAACTTAAAGCCGCTTTATTAACACTATGAGCATATTTTTGTCCGTGTCTAAGTTTATACCGGCTTTAAACATGAGTGCGGTGATTTAGAATGAAGCAGGATGCATTTCCGATTTCTGAAACCTTAGCCTGTCCCCAACATTTACAGTTTGGCGCTAATACAGTCGTGTCCGGTGACAGAGCTGCTCCGTGACTTTGTTTTCAGGAGTCTATGAAGATCGCCCTGCAGCACGGCGACCGGCCCCTGCAGGCTCTGTGTCTGGTCAACTTCGCAGACATCCATCGCTGCAGGCAGGACGTGGATGTGGGTTTTTACATTACTTTTTGTTCAGTGTAAGATAAAACAGTTGTTAAATGTTGTGTTTTGTGTGATCAGAAAGCATTCCCCCGGTATGAGTCTGCCTTGGCCATCATGATCGACATCGGAAACCGTCTGGGACAAGTCTACGTGTATCTGGGAGTGGCCAAGTGCTGGCTGCTGCAGAAGGACTACGACAAGGTTTAAGTCTCTTTTGTTTGTGGACAGCGCGACTAAATGAAATCACTTTCTGACAGACTTTGACTGTTTTTCAGTCAGGCCGATCAGAGAGAAACAGTTATCAGCTATTTTCCTTTTATTGATCAATCTCGATTTTGTTTTGTCTTTATACAAACAATGTAATCATAAACTATACAGACATCTCACACACCTATTTCTTCTTCCAAACTACATACTGTTTTTGCTGTAAGATGATTGTCTGTAGAGCTAACACATCGGACGCATTCAAAGAGAAATTTAAAATATGGGGATAATAAAGCCCCAAGGATAAATTTGTAAAAATATAAACAATTGAATAAATATGTCAGTGCTTGTTTAGGTAAAATAAAAAGACCTTCAACACTTCCACGCTACTACAAAACTTCCCTCAACAGCATGAATAAATAAATGACCCTGCTTTACAGAGATGCAATATATAATGAAATAGCTCTGGGTAAAAAAGACTTCCAGGCCTCAAACTGCTCCTCTTTTTGCCATTTTTCTCACCAATGTTCTTATCTTTTCTTTCAGGCTCTTGACTCTTTGCAGCGAGCACAGGGCTGGCAGATGCAATAGGAAACAAGGTGACATATGAACATGTAAACTATAAAACAACAACGTGATGCTGACAAACTTCATGATCTAACATGTTTGTGCTCTGGATCACACAGCTGAGCACGCTGAAGGTTCACTGCATCAGCGAGGGCATTTATCGGAGCCGAGGGCAGCAGGACGAGCTCCGGGACAGGTGGTGAAGTTCCTGCAGTGTGTGGAGGAGCTGGAGCTGTACTGCGGCATGTGTGGAGAAAGCATCGGGGACAGAGACCAGAAACTACAGGCTCTGCCCTGCTCGCACATCTTCCACCTCAAGTGAGTTTGGCCTGCTGCTTATGTTTACTAAACTGAGTCAGAAAGAAGTACAAATAATCAATAATCAGGGATGGGCAGGTGGATTTGTCAAAGGCGTTAGAGAATGTGAATCATGTTTTTGGTGAAGTGCAGTTACATTAAAGTGAGTGTGTAACTTTACGAGAGATGGAAAGTCTCATTGGGAGAAGAAATGTTGCGGACTATATGAGGGAACAATTCTGAGTCATTAAACCTGGAAAATTACAGCAAAGGAAAAAAAAAAAAAAAAAAAAATAAAAAAAACCAATTTTTACGATTGAGAGATGAATTATCAAGTTAAAGGATTACAGTTTTCTTCTCAATTGGTTTGGTTCATTTCTTGAAACTGAGATGACATTTTCAAAATAACATGGACAAATCTCCAAACCGACCTGCAACTGTTCACAACTGAATGGCATTTCTCATTGTTCATCAATTGCCGTCTTATAGTCTCAGTAGTCAAGTCTCAAGTGTCCACAGACAGCACAATGAGCCCAGTTTAGTACATTTTACAAATAAAAAATTTACTGATCCAAACTGATGAGCTGATTCTCAGTCTAATGGTTGTTCTCTCTAGAGAACATGTCAGCAGGATTTCACTGTGGAATCCTCATGTGCACAAGACTTGTTCTTTTGTTAGAATTAGCCAAGAAGAAATACTACAAACACTGTAATATTGTCTCAAGACTCTTCTCTACCTCAGTGTGATGTTACAATATGATACTAAAAACATGACGAATAATCAGATTATAAAAATGACAAGGAACATAAACTGTAGAAAAATTAATCAGAAATCCTTGATCCAGTTCAGAACAGATCCAGTCACTGCAGTGGTGCATTTGGTACAATTTAAGTAAAACAGTAATACAGTTACACTGGTAACTTATTCTGTTCTGGCTGTTTAGATGAGAAAGGTTTAGTTTTGAAGATTGTATGAACAGTTTTGGGAAACAGATGAGCTTTTGCTCGTGAGCTGTAAAGTTGCAGAAAGTTATAAGTTGTTTGGCCAACTGATTTTATAGATGTAAGAATAAATGAGCCAAACTAAAGGAGAACAGCTTACAGTGAACAGGCACTGACTCTTCACATTGTACAAGTAACTTAGTTTTGAAGCCTGTATAGTTTTAGGAGAGAGAAATGTGCTTTTGCTGGTGAGCTGTAATACTGTGATGAAACTGCAACATTGTTTGGCCAAATGATCTTTTAATTTTGAGAATTCATCTCAGTTTCAAGAAATTAGCCAAACCAACTGAGAAAAACTGTGACACCTCTATAGAAATGAGCAGAGGGAGGCCCTTCTTCAGGCCATAAAGAAGTACATTTTTGGGGAGATGTGAGCCCTCTCAGGAAGCTGGTCAGCAAGATGGATTCTCTTGTGATATTTGTGAATTCACAACTCGTCAGCTTGCCTTCCACTCGCTCGACTGGTTTGGAGTATGAACCAGCGGTTTGCCAGCCCAATATTATTGCAGCGGTGGGGGTGGGGGGGGGGGGGGTGTTAGCAAAGACGACAGCAAGTAGTGCCTGAATCAAGCTAAACAAAGATGGCAGCTCGTGTTTATGTACATGTTTCTGTTGCTATTAGTTCTCTTTGAGAAGAAACACAAAGTATGTCCTTTTTGAAAGGAAAGTGACACTTTTCTATCCAACATGTAAAACACTATGAAGGTTTCAGATGGATAATGTGGAAGAACTGCCAGGTTACCTGCTCAGAGTAAAGGCTAAAAATTACACTGTGAGTGCATAATGCTGCTAAATAGTTTCAAAGATAATGTTATAATGAAGTTTTCATTGCAATTATTTTTTTGTGGAAGTGCACTGTGTAGCTTTTTGACCAAAAATCAACTTGAATAAAAGAATGTTTCATCTCACTTTGAGCAGGCTTTCAGTCAAGAAATGTCTTTTATTTAGTCCTATTAGCTTCCATAACTATTTCTGGATTATAACGCTATTTTTCTTAACTTTAACTATCGCTTATACAGCAAGCAGCAAATATAGTCTCATAGACTTACTATTAACAGTGCGGCTATATTGTACTTTATCATTTTTTACTTAATCTAGTGGTGCGGCTTATATTCAGGTGGCTCATAGAAATTACAGTATGTTTTTTCATAATATCAATGGTTACTATTAACGATGTTTGACTTTCTATTTGCACTGAATTGTGAGAGTGTAGAAGTTTTACCTCCAGCACAGTTCATCTTTATAGAGATCTTGTAAGATTCTCTTGTGTAGGGAGTGTTGATTTATTTACAAGCTCAAGTTTCCAGTTTCCTTTCTGTGAGGAGATAACATAAGTCTGATCGGGAGAGAACACACAGATGCTCATGAACGAAAAATGCAAAGATGAGACCAACTAACAACAGTGTTACAGATGATTTCACATTATTTCTCTGTGATTTCAGGTGTCTGGAGACCAACGGCACAAAGGGCTGTCCCAAGTGTTTCAAGTCGTCCCTGAAGCCCGGGTTTGTGTGAGATTTTGACCGGCGCGTCGCTTTGATCCGCCTGCCGGGGGCGCCGCTGAGCCTCCTGCCTCTCTGGAGCTCCAAAGCCCGGGCCTGCCTCGCTCCAAAGCCCGGTCCTGCAGACGATTCGGGGCTGTGACAGTGACCGGGACCCACGATCGGGGCCACTTCACGAGGCTCCGACAGAGAAGGACTGATGTGTCTCTCAAACACTCTCGCCACAGAGCTGGTGTCTCTACGAATCGTCCAGAGAAGAAACGCATTTACACACGTCTTTATTTTTTAGACTACAAGTTCATATGCTAATCGATAGTAACTCTGTACATAACATGATATTTTATTTATTTGGAGTGCTTTGTAAACTCACGCTAACTGTCATCTCTTAATGCTTTAGAGCTAGTCTTCTGTAACCGTTTAAAAACCCATCCGTGTGATCAAATTGTAGGTATTTTTGTTTCGTCTGTTCCCAAATCAAACGGATAAAATATTAGGCGAGACACTACAGGTACAAATGATTATTATTAGCCTTATTTTTTCAGATTTTGTTTTGTTTTTTGGTCAGTTTAGTCCGGCTTTCATGTGGAAACAACAAAATTCTCCAACAAAAACTGCTTACATAATTGGCTGTGTGCACAGAACTTCAGTTGGCTTGTTTTTGTTCAAAATAGCTCACTTCTGTACATACGACCATTTCCTGTTAGCATTTAGACACAAGTGTGCTCTGGTGAAATATTCGTCTAATATGTAAAGTTCATCAAAACCGTCTGAACTAAAGAGTATTTATTTTAAACTGGTGTAGTAAAAACTTCATAGAAATTAATTGAACAGGAAATGCTTGTATATACAGGATGTACTATTTTGAACGAAAACAAGCCAACTGCACAGAGCCTATTTAATCCCTTCATACATGTATGAGACGTTAACAAACTCTGCACACCTGACTGGGCGACAGGTGCGTAGGAGAAAACCACTTCGTAAAGAATTCGTAACAAAAACTCCCACACACTGTCTCACTCCTCTGTGTTTTATTGATTTATTGATTTTTTTAATTATTACGTTTCAGTCCCTCTGACATTCTTCAGGTCGCTTCCCACTTCAATCAATTCAAGCATGATGTATCATCCCGTTTATAACAAGTCAGGATTGACACATCAGCGTAAAAACCGAAGCATATGATTTTACGCTTCAAACCGGTGCCAAGCAGGGGTTCCAACGTTTAGCCCGGACACCCAAAAACCGCCAACCAACTCGCACCCCACAGCATATATACTTTTCTATAATAGGTAACAAACCATTAAAAGATAATGTTATTGAAGTATGCTTTATATGACCAAATAAAAAGTGATAAAGCCAAGTCATATTAATAAACATGAAATCCTCGCAACCCCAGATTTTTCAAGGGAACCACTGCCTAAAGGACTAAACGATGAACTATTGTTAAACGTAATGTTGTGATGTCTAAAAAATTATAAAAATGTTTAGCAGAAACTAGATTGTTTTACCGAACTGTAAAATGAATTTATTGGAAAAAATTAAGGTAAAACAGTCTATTAATGCAGTTTTCTAAAGTTACAAATACAAAATGTTATTGTTCAAGTGTATAACTTAAAATATTTAACATTTATATTCAGCGTTTTCCTTCTATATTTGGGTTCACTAACACATTTAAAGGGGTCCTATTGTGTTTTTGTTCATTGTAAAACACAAAGTTGATCTAAAACAACTTAAAAACAGAAACAGCTCTATTGACTTCCTGTTCAAAACTGCAGAACTGATAAGCCCCGGCTCTTCACTTTAAAATGTAACTGTAAAAAGCAAAAGATATTAAATAACAAATTATTATTGTTGGAAAGTGTCTCTGGGACAGTTTTGAACCATTTATGCTTCACTTTGAACACTAATCTTTTGAAATATATCAAGTAAATACAGACAAGTGGGAGGGGATAGGTGGTAGGTGAGAACGGGGATTTCAGCTAAAGAACAATATAAGATTACTCCAACATGCATGAATCAATTCAAATATAACTTTGAGTAAACTAATGATGAAGGAAGGTCATTATAACAAGGTTAAAAACTTAGAAAAGTGAATTTGACATAATAGGTCCCTTTAAAATTATGTTTTTTATGGTTAATGAGGTCTAACTGTGAGTGGATATTTTTCACTGTATGTCATTGGTTGTTGATAAAAAAAGGGGGCGGTCCTTATCTTACTTAAGGGGAGCAGTAGGAGGCCGTCTTTTTATAGTGCGGGAGTTGTTACGAATTCTTTGAGACGTTAACTTAAAAAATCTTTTTTTCCCCAAAATGTGTTTTCTTTCCACAAGTACATAGAATAGATCATCCCTTAAAGTAGATCCTGCAAGCACAAATATTTGCCATTTTGAATAAGTTTTTGACTGAACAAGAAAAAAATACAACTAATGACATCCGACCAAATAAAGTACAAATTAGAAAATCTTGTCATTCGCCTTTTAAAAATTGAAGTCCCAAAAATACATTCAAATTTAAGCACAAGCTAATTCATTTAAATCTTACACTTTTTCAGATTTTCAGACTCTAAACACATAGTTTTGTACATAAAATAACTTCTACGTGTGTAAACTACAATATATTTTCCCCACAGACCTGTCGTGTCTCGCCTCAAAATACTTCTGTGAAATACATTTACTGCACAGGCACTTACGGTCGACATTTTAAATCACACATAGTCTCAATGTGCACAAGCGTTCTCGTGTGGCTTAACAGTTAACTACCTCTGCTCTGTCCGTCTCCATCGAAAAAACTGTGCAAACTTCTATGTTTTTAATAATAATCACTGTAAACTTTGAACTCAACCGTGTAGAGGCAACGTCTATTTGTGATTTGACTTTTCTGTTTGGTAATAAAGTGTAATTAAGCTAATAAGTCGTTGTTTTTCATTGCAGTTAGATATAGAGGTTAGCAAGAGTTAGAGTAGAGACAAACTACAATTTCTCCAGTAAGTACTCAACTAAAAAAGGAAAAAAAGCAGCTACAGATTGATAATAAATATAAACATCCACAACTACTGCTAAATACTGAGTTTGTACGTGACGTGTAAAAAGAAAAAAATAGGTAAACAGTGGCAGAAAAGCAGAAAAACTACACATCACTTCTGTTTCTCTCACATTTCGCACTCACACAGACAAAGAGTGAAATATTTGTCGCACAACAGCAAAAAGCAATCTAAGTAAGTCTGTACAGTTGCCGTGACGACAGAAATGCAACAAGCACGCCCCGGAGGAACAAATAGGCAAAAAGAAACACATTTTATCAAGTGTTTTTATCATACTTTTGCCAGAATGTTGAGGAGCGTTTTTCAGATAAAGGAATGTTTGCAAAAGGTGGGACCAAGTTATTGTTTTACAAGTCTTAAGCACCGGTAAGTCTCAAGTGTTTGGTTACAAGTCTGAGTCAAGTTCTCTGCCTTGGGATTCAGGCCATTTCAACACATTTGTCAAATCCTAATGTCTGTGTCATTTATGTGGATTTGGGCCTATATGATTGCATAATTACTGGACAAAAGACAATTATAAACCTCATCAAAACAGCCAAATTGGGCGAAAAACAAGCAAACTGTTTTGTAAAATCTTATGTTCACAAAGTTTTACTGAAAAATGTCTAACCTGTCATTTGCACTTATGTCTGAAGTCAACAGTCAAGTTTATCAAGTGTCAGGGGTCTCCTTTATGAAACTGCGTAGAATTCTTACTGAAAGTGTTCCTACAAACACTTCATGTTTGTAGTTCTAGAGCTCTGGCTTCCCAATAAGGAGGTCGTGGGTTCGACTCCCAGGTCGGACCATATCAACATCTCACGATCTCTCTGGGTGGAGTTTGCATGTTCTTCCCATGTCACTGGGTTTTCTCCAGGTACTCCGGTTTCCTCCCACCTCCAAAAACATGCATGTTTAGGTTAATTGGGCATCACTGTAAATTTCCCTTAGTGAGTGAATGAGAGAGTGAATGTTCGGCCACTGTCCAGGGTGTTCCCCCGCCTAATGCCCAAAGTCACTGGGATAGGCTCCAGTCACCCGCGACCCCTAACGGGATTAAGCGGTAGAAAATGAATGAATGTTTCCTTTCTCTCAGCACAGATTTCTTTCTGCCTCATCTCTAAAACTTCAGAGGCACAAAGTTGAACATTTTCAGGATTGCTCATTTCTACATCAAGTTGTCTTTTTATAAATCACAAACCGAACGTGTAATGTGACGTACGTTACATATTTGTTCATACGCACGCTTTATAAATAAGACCCCTGGTCATCAAAAACAGTACCAGTCAGAAACTGAACATTTCAGTGTGTCCTTTTATTGTGGCCAGCCTAATACACATCTGTGCAATGTTTATGCTTTCAAATTAGTATTTTGACATCAGACATTTGTAAGATAAAACAGCATTTCAGCTAAAGACTTTTAAAAGCTTTAGACTGATTTGTGAATATCTGTTGTTCTAAAAATGTTTAAATTTGAGTTTGTTCAGTTGATCCTGTGCATAGAAGCTGGTTATTTTCAAATGGTCAGACTTTAGTGTTAGCATTGACAGATAAACACATCTTTTAATAAACTCACTTTGGTTCTTTGGTGAAATATTCTCCTCAGTTGTAAAGTATTTAACATCAACAACTCACTGTTTACTGCCCGATCTTAAAAGTATTAGTATTTTAGGCTGAAGTAGTGAAATGCCATAGAAATGAACTAAACAGGAAATGAACATGCCAACAGGAAATTAGCATTTTTGAAAATAAACAAGTCAACTGACTTCTGTGCACAAAGACAATTATAATCTTCATCAAAACAGCCACAAAACCTTAAACATCTTCATGTTCACAACGTTTTACTGAAAAATGTCGTCTAACCTGTCATCTGCACTTATGTCTGAAGTTTTAGTCAATTTTGTCAAGTCAAGTGTCAGGGTAATAAAACAGTAAGTAGTCAGACACTGAATATTTCAATGTGTCCTTTTATTGTGACCAGATTAAGACACATCTGTGTAATATTTATGCTGCCAAATAAGTATCTTGACATCAAACATGAGATGAGACAGATCATCTCGGCGAAAGAGAAGTGCTTTAGACTGATTTGTGAACAATATTTGAGAGAAAAAACATGTACTAAAAGTTTAAAATTTGAGTTCAGCCTACGTTCAATTCAATTTATCTGTACAACATCAGTCCTCTCAGAAACTTCACTTTACTGTTGATTTAGCAAATACAGTATGTGTTTGTTATTTTGTTCAGTGTAGTTTCTCTAACAAAGCTCAACATGTCATCTCTTTGAATTAATGAAGTAATGTTTTCTCACATTTACATCAAACTTTGCAGATCCAAGTCACAACAAAACATGATAATACTGTGACTTTTTTTGAAGTTATGTCATCTTCCCAGCTGCTTTTCCTCCATCTCAACACGACCTCATAAGACTGCGTAACGTGAACAAAAGTTATTGGTTAAGCCGCCTTTGCGTGGAGCTCAAACCAGTCCTACAGGTTTGCCATGAATCACCGAGTTAAAGTTTAAACTGTATTTCCCACACACACATCTCTTCCTGCACAGTGAGAAGAGGAGCTTTTGTTTTATTTTGTGACAGAAATGGACTCGTCTGTGGCGTTTTCTGCCCGGGACCTGCTCTGTCCGCAGTGCAGCGACGTCTACACCTACCCGGTCCTGCTCAAATGCGGACACAATATCTGCCGCGTTTGTCTGCAGACATTCTGGGAATCGAAAGGATGCCGGGAATGTCCTGTGTGCGGAGCGGTGTCTGTTCTGGGGAGGCCTCCTATAAATCTCAAACTCAAAATAGCCGCAGACGACTATCAGACACAAAAGGCCGTCAGGTTTACCGAAGTCTGCGGCCTGCACAATGAGAAACTTAAGATCTTCTGCGAGAACGACCAGGAGGTGATATGCCTGGTGTGTCAGATGTCCAAAACTCACAGAATCCATCAGTGTTGTCCGGTGGAGGAGGCTGCAGAACAGAAAAAGGTAAACTCAAAACAATAATGTAGCTTTCATCTCTTCATTGTAGAGATTGGATATTGGAAATTGGACTGGTGTTGGGTTCAAACTTCATTCTCTACCCATAGCTTTGTTTTGTCCTTTTGTGAAGTTAGGAAAGAGTTAAATCTACTGTCATTTCTGAGTCAGTGGAAGTAAACAGCAGCTTATTGTCATTATGGTCTTATTAAGGTCAGTTCTGTCATTCTGTTTGTTTTTGTTTCATGAAAATAGACCCAGGAATGACTGAAATATTAACTGTTTTTTTAGACATTATCTTAAAAAACTGCTGACTTAAAGGTGGGGGAGCTGATTTTCACACTGCAAACACGATTTAGGTCTTAAATCTCACAACTTCCTCTTAGAAATCCTTCCACACATGACAAATAACAAAGTGAAAGTGAAGCGGACCACCCAAGCTCAGCCAATCAGAGAGCTGCATTTGGTTCCTGATTAGAACTAAAATTCTTTATTTTTCAGTTCAGACAGTACGCGGTGGTCTCATTTTTTTCACATAGAGCGGAATTTATCATATACTTTTACTGGAAAACACAAAGTTTGTTTAATCACAACTAATTGTGTTGCTACAACTTTAAAGGAACTGTATGTAAAATGCACAACTGGTGGTTTTTAAAAAGGTATTACAATCACAGATGAACTTGTGTTGCTAGAGTGAAAAGGTCCATAATTTGAATATTAGAAGCTCCCGACCATACAGGAACAAGTTTAGCTATGAATCATGGGTAATCACCTGACAGACATATGATTCTCTCTGTCATAGTTCAGCTTTAAGAGTGAATATTGACCCATTTACTGTTAGTAAATAAAGACGGTTGTGTGAGCAAACTGGAGCCTTGAGCATTTTAACATTTACGATCTTTAACATCAATTAAAGATGGCGAAACTCTTTAAAAGACTTACTCTAACTAACAGCATCAACTCTCAGAACCATGTACAGTTACTGAATGTGAGCATGACGTTAGAAAGTGGCCTGATATTTACTTAAACGTATTTGATGTAAAAACCTTGTGTACAAGCTACAAGCTTACAAATCCCTTAATGAGTATGTGATTTGCAGAAAAATGCAGGAGGTGAGTCGCCATGACGTCGACTGATAAAGACTTTTGTGTAATTTGTGTTACTTAATTATCAACAAAGTGGAGAACTACAGACTCACAGTAAACTGCAGCTGTGACATTATTTTGTGCTGATTTCTACAGAAGCTTATTGCATGAAAGACTCTGGGCAGATGATATACTTCCATGACTCTGTTTTATTAATTTGTTAGCATTAGCGACCCCTTATTGTTACTACAGTCATTCGCGACATGCTAATTAACCTGCAGAAATCACAAGTTATAAAAACTGTCAACAGATGCAACCCATGGAACACATTAGGAGAGGTCAGAGCCTTGTACGAAGTCTGTTTTCTAACCGTTTAGTATCTTTAGTGCGACTTACTCATTTTGTAGATAAAGTTATGGAGAAACTGTGCTCAAAGATCTATTGTGTGCCCGCTCCTTTTAATGATGTAGGCTCTGAACAAGTCTATTAGACCTACTGACCTTATTTGGCCTGGCCACTTTTCTAGGAAGTACACTTCCTGTTTAGCTCTGTTTAGGAAGCTAAGATGTCTGTTTGTCTGTCTTGGAGCAATTTCAAACAGATGTAATGACAATTAAAATTACTGAATTCTGCAGGCTAAATGCAGCTAAACAGGAAGTGCACTTCCTAGAAAAGTGGGTGGGGCAAAATAAGGTCAATAGTGAGTAGAGAAGGATGACAACTGTGTGGAAACAAGTGTATGAGCCTATCACAGACAGTTTCTGTGTCCTGTGCAACTCAAACATGTTCCTGACTCATGGGTCAAAATCAGCTTCAGGCTTTAAGAAACCAACCTGGCAACCCAAATGAGAGTCATGTGAGGTTCATTCTGCTTTTTGATTGGATAAACCTCTTGAGAAACAATTGTCGATTGCCGTTTTAAGTAAGAATTACTCAGATTTACAATGACTTTCAGTAAAAATAAGATTGTATTTGAACATGTTTACCTTTATCTGTGACACTTTGCCTATAGTTCATGTTTATGAAATCTCAAAGCAAAATCTTACATACGATTTCTTTAGTTCCATCAAAACTACATAAGCTGTTATGTTATTTATTGAAAGCTAGGTTTTATTTAGCCCAGAAAAAGTATCATGTTCTTGTGAAGCTTAACAAAATCGAAAACATTGTGATCGGTCAAAAAAGAATCTTTTCATGTTTACTACTTTGTTGCTTAATAATTACTTTGAGGAAATGAATGCAGAGCCAGGTTAAACCGGTATAAACTCTATGTAATCATGTTTACTTTGCACTTGAGTCGAGTGGATTAACCTAAAGATTTGCGTCAATATTTCAGAAAGAAATCACAGTGAAGTTGGAAAGCTTGAGAGGAAAGCTTAAACTGCTGAACAGACGACGAGAGGAATGGGAAGAAACCAAAACCTTCATCCAGGTGAGACAAGACATCTACTTTATATTAAGTCCAATGTTACAAACCATTAAAATATACAGCTTTAAGACAGATTTTACAGTTTGCATGGTTAATCGTGAATATTCAAGTTACAATATAAGAACAAAATATTATTAATGACTCATTCAATAATTAAGTGTTTTTCATTCTATAAGAACTAGGGATGGGCATTATCAGCTCCTGTTTTGGTATCGGACAGAGAAAAAAGGCATTACGCACAAGCACACACGGTACCTTATTTTAACACTTTAACAAATATTGATCAAGACAGTTCAGTTTAGGTTTCAGAACAGTTTCAGGACGGTCCCCAAAAAAGTTTAGTCTGGAGCCCTGCCAAGCTTATTTAGATGCCTAAAAATGACTCATGAAGAATTTTCCCTTTTTACAATGACACAAACACATTCTTTCGATGATAAATCACTTCTAAACATCCGGAGAATGTCTTTAAAGCTGCCATGATCTTGTAAAATCCTGCTCAGAATATTTAAACATAGTTTTCTGAGACAATGACAAATACTTTTGTTGAATGAATTGTCAAGGGTGAACATACGCATCAACTTTGTGTTGTTATGTCATACTGTGGAAACTTATAGAGGTCCTCACATCACAAAAGTAAAAACAATACAATGTCTTGTTTAGGCTACAAAACTATCAGGTCTATTTTGCCCTTTGTCTTAGCCTTGGTCTTAAGTATTCCTCTGTTGGCCACTAGTGGCTCTCTCCAAGCTCTATACACTGTCAGTGTAGAAGGTGCAGCTTCAGCCAGATGTGGGGGTGCAATTTCCTTCAGTGAACCTTAAAGTTGTTAAAGTCTGTCATATGAATAGACTTTCACCAAATAGATTTCTATTATTACACTTTTTTTCCCAAACTGAAGCTGCTGCTACAGTTCTCTTTTGCCTGTAATCTTAACGCAGCTGCTCACTTGTCACAGACTTGACACATCTCAGGTTCACTGAAGGAAATTGCACCCCCACATCTGGCTGAAGCCGCACCTTCTACACTGACAGAGTATAGCGCCTGGAGAGAGCCACTAGTGGCCAACAGAGGAATAATTAAGACCAAGGCTAAGACTAAGGGCAAAATAGACCTGTATATCTTTAAGTGTAACCTTGCTGACCTGCTGCATTTATCTGACTTCTCTTCTCTGCTGCTCTAGACTCAGACGCTGGAGACCGAGGCGACCATCAGGAGGGAGTTTGAGAAGCTGCGTGTGTTTCTTCAGACGGAGGAGGAGAGCCGGCTCAGTCTGCTCAGGCAGGAGAGAGACGTGAAGAGAGACGTCCTGAGCGAGAGGATCCGGGACATCCAGAACCAGATCCAAACCCTCACCGCTCTCATAGACGACATGGAGGCCACGCTCAGCCACAAAGACCTGCCCTTCTTACAGGTAAAGCAACGGACACGGTCAGAACAAATTAACCAAAATGTGATTAAAATAATGTATCTGCATTTGTTTGTTTTCAACAGAACTACAAACACACGAGGAAGAGGTAAATACTTTCATTATCCACCACCACACTGCAAAAACTGTATTTCTAGATGAGCTAAAACATCTTACTATCAATATATTTATCCTAATTTTTTGTCATTTTCAGTAGTTTTTTATTTACTTGATGAACCTAGAATATTTCACTTATGCCTCTCCATAGAACTGACCTTCAGTAACCTACAGTAATCAAACAGCTTTGAATAATACTTTAAGAGGACTTGGACATCCTTATCTATTAGTCAAAAGTGCTCAAAACAGTGGCTATAAACAGGAAGCTGCTGATATTTTAGTCATGAGAGCCAATATGACACATACTGTACATCATTGGATCATTATGGGAAACTATAAAGTTAATGTTTATCTGCAGAACCAAAGACAGCATTAAGGCGCCGATGTGCATCCGGGACATCCTGATAGACTCGACTAAACATTTGGGGATTCTCAAGTTCGAGGTTTGGAGGAAGATGGGCAACATCGTCAAGTCTGGTAAGTTAAGGCTTCACTTTTTACAGTGTTGCTTTTTTTTTATATCATTCTTATAACTGCTCGTCTTGTGTTTAAGTATTTGTGCCAAAGTTCACCACTAAATATGCAACATAGGTTTGAGTTACTTAACCATCAATTAACCCTTCAAAAAACCCATACCAGTTATTTTTTCAAGATAAAAAAGTTGATTTTTGTTTGCTTTTGAAAGATAAATGGTTAAACTATTAAAAGTATGTTATGTATTTGGTATGTACGTGTCAAGAAGAAGTAGTTTTAAAGTAGAAAAAAGTAGAAAAAAAGATGACAATATGACATTTTTATGGAAGTCGGATCCACAAACAAGCCTCTAGGGATAAGAGTGTGATTTTCTCACAAAATCTCACTCTATAGATCAGGGGTGTCGAACTCATTTTGTCAAAGGGCCACATTGGCATCGGGGTTGTCCTCGAAGGGCCGGTTATAATAAAATTTAACCTTGCTCATCATACTACAAAGTAGTAGGTTTCTGTATTTGCTTATTGTCAGGGCCCTAGCCCTTTTGGCGCCCTAGGCAAGATTTCATTTAGACCCCAGCGCCCCGCCCCACCACCACTATATTTAACTTTTTTTCTGAGTTTAATTCTGTATAGGTCTATGATATAGTGTTAAAGGCAAGGTCATGTTTGTTTTTTAGTTATTGTATTTTATTTATTTTTTAATTTTTTCTGAAGAAAATAGATGCAATTTCCTATAATCTGGAGTATTTTTGACCAATTAAAGTATCTTTTACATTAGTAAAGTTATATTATATTATGTAGCATATATCCTCACCAAGATGCAAAGTATTTGGGGCCCCAATTTGTAATGTGGCCCCAGCTGTTTGTGGTCATAACTCAATGAATATGTGTCCTAAAAACAAAAAATAAAAACTGGCAAATAGCTTATGAGTGGTAGAACGTGGTTTTCATATTGGGGTGGCGCCCTAGGCAACCGCCTAGTTCGCCTATGCCTAGGGCCGGCCCTGCTTATTGTATATTTATTGAAGTGACAGATACTTAAAATGCATCTGTATAAGACTGAAAAATTACTTACTCTTTAAATTTCAGACATCATTTCTTTAGGTTAAGACACCCAGACTATAAAATTTAAGTAAACCTTATAAGACCCTGAGGGCCGCATAAAATTTGTTGGAGGGCCGCATCCGGCCCCCGGGCCTTGAGTTTGACACATGTGCTATAGATAAACAATTAAACTGGGAAAAAAATAGTTTACTGCCAATTATTAACCATTGACAAGGGCTAATAAGCAGATACATTTCATTCAATTTTGAATGGATTTTAAAAAGTTCTTTGCATTTTTTTTATTTTTCATCAGCTGTACAGTGGTGTTTTGTATGTTTACTGGACAATAAAGGGTTAAAAATATTTGAAATATTACACATATTTGGTATGTACGCGTCAAGAAGAAGTAGTTCTACGAATCGGAGTTTTAAAAGTAGAAAAAATATGAAAATATGACAATTTTATGGATGTTTAAAAAATAGGCCACAAACAAGCCTCTAGGGATAAGAGAGTGAGTTTTTCTGTATCTCAGCAACAGAAGTGTTTTCAAAAACGTGAAATTGCAAAAAAAAAAAAAAAAAAAAAAAAAAGAAAATCAGCCATTGATATTGACATTCAAAATTTTGATCATCATCATTAATTCTGTTTAAGTCTGAGGTTTTATCTAAGGCCTGTTTTGAAACCCAAATAAAACCAACGATTATTCGATTACTAAATTAGTTGACGATTAGTTGCGATTAATCGATTAACTTGTTGCAGTTTTATCGCAGCTTACTATTTTCATCTTCTTGCAGCTCCCATCACATTTGACCCAAACACGGCTCAGTCCAACCTCAACTTCTCCGACGAGCTCACCAGCGTCCAGTACGGCGCCAAGCAGAACGTTCCCGACAACCCGGAGCGCTGCATAAACCGGGTGTGCGTGCTCGGGACCCCGGGCTTCAGCTCCGGGCGCCACAGCTGGACCGTGGACGTGGGACTGGGCCGGGACTGGTACATCGGAGTAGCGCGGGAATCCATCCAGAGAAAGAACACCGTGTTTCTAGATCCCGGTGAAGGATTCTGGGTGATCGGACGGACTAACGGGGATTCGTACTGGGCCCAGACGGCGGACCGCACTCGGCTGGTCGTGAAGCAGAAGCCGGAGAGAATAACCGTGGTGCTGGATTACGCCAAAGGCAAAGTGGTTTTCGTTAACAATACAGACAACACTGTAATGCACGTTTTTAGGGAGAAGTTTGCAGAGAAGATTTTTCCGTACTTTTCTCCGGGATTGTACGAGGAAGGGAAGATTTCTACTCCGATCACAATCTGCGCTCAGACTATTAACCTCAGTATGGAATAAACAAACAAAATGTATTAATGAGCTTGAAAAAACCGACAAATTCCGTTGAAATATTTGTATTAAAAAAATTCCGTTCTTGTGCATTGTATAACTTCTAAATGTGAAAATGCTTTAGTACATTATTTCATGAGTTTATTGCCTTAATATTGTAGATGTCAAAGCCTTATATATTTTATTTACTGCACATAATCAAACCACATGAAGACTTAATTTGCTGCGGTGGTAATTTTAAATAATTTATCAATATGCACTTAACAAAAACATAAAACACAGTTGAATGTACAGCCAAACTCTCTGAAACACCTTTAGAGCAATTAACAAAACAATAATAATACATTGGGTTTATACAGCGGTTTTCATGACAATCAAAGACGCAAACACATTTTTTTGCATTCCGATCCCAATACTTTGGCTGTATCTGCCGATACCCGATATCAACCGATACTAGTGTAAGGACTGAAATAACTTATTTTTCTTAACAAAACACAAGACTTTTGGTCATATAGTGTTATGTAACTGTTATTTTTAGTGTAAGTCAGAAATTAACTTAATCTTAAAGATTGTATGGAGGATTTTCAAAAATTGTTTGTTGCCAGTCTTGGTCAAAAACAGTTGCATAGATTTGTAACAGCCTTGTACTTATGCTAAACAAAAAAAGAATTATAAAAATATATAAACTGTGGACATGATGAGGCCAGTAAAACACTGACCAATAGAAAACGAGGTACCTCGTTATCTATTGGCCTGTGAACCTGTCAAGCAAACCCTCAGTGTTCCTAAGTAACTCATTGGTCCAGTTGTAGTGAAGGGCGTGGCCCTGGGATGAAACACATGTGCATCATTTGAAAAACAACAAACAGCTGTTGGATTTGAAAAATCCTCCATACAACCTTTAAATCTAAAATGTTAAACATTATGAGATGTTCTTGATCAACACCAGCCAGTACATTAGTCTCATTATGTCCAATTAAAGACACAACAATGGTATCGGATGAATCATGGATATCATGGAGCCGATACCTGATCCAGCAACATTTTCTGGATGATCTGAACCAATATCAGATCCCAGTATCGGATTGGTGCATCCCTCGTGATAACTACTATTATAGCCACAGCTGCCCTGACAGAAGTGAGGCTGCTATTTTTCACCATCAGCCCCTCCGACCACCACTAACCATTCACACAAACCAGATCCAGACTGGGCAATGTGCGTGAAGTATCTTGCCTAAGGACACAATGACAGTTTCTCTTTCAGTCGTCTCACTGTGGCACCTGGAATTCCAACAGTTCCCCATCTGCCCAGGTCTAACCTGCTTAACCTCTGAGATCTGACATGATCAGGCTTTGACAAACTGGTATTGTGTGCAATACTGTTTTACTGTGCTGTGTGCCAAGACATTTCAAGGTTTTATTTTATTGTGGCCAACATAGAGCACAACCTGTGCACTGATCATCCAGTTTTATCCTCTCGATAAGACACACCTGAGGATGGATTATCTTGGCAAAAGAAAAGTTCTCACCAACAGATTTAAACAGATTTGAGAGAAAATGGTATTTTGTGTTTGTAAAAAATGTTTTATATTTTTGAGTTGAGCTCATAAAAAATGGGAGCACAAACAAAAATGTTGCACTTCTATTTTTGTTTAGTGCAAGTAGGGTCTCTGAATTGTTTCCTTAAAGTTTCCATGAGCAGTTGAATTACTCATCTCACTAAGACAAAGTTAATATCATTATATTTAAGATTTCACTAAACATTGTGCAAAGTTCATTGCGACTTAGCCTTTTTTTGGATTTCAAAATCACTTCCTGTTCATAGATGATGACATCACACTTGGGAGTTGCTTAGCGACCGCCAAAGCTCTTCTAATGTAACAGGGTTTTCACTTCTTGAGACATAAAAATACACAACAACACTCTCATTTAGTTAAATTTATGTTTATAGGATTGTTAAAATATGTTCATTGTGAGAAATTTAAAATGTCTTTTTCTCACTGGTGTGATGTCATCAGTTTAAAACTCACCTCTACTTCCTGTTTTTTTCCCTAACATATTTTCAAACTTTTTTTCACAAACTAGTGTTAAACTACTACATTAAATTCTAAAAGGAAATTCATAGAAACCTGTCATATTCACTTAAAAGCTGGGATACCTCACATTTTCTTTTCTATATAAGTAAGTTTTGACTTTTTCATCAAAAAATACATTGTAAACGAAGCACTTAGTGACAAAATCAGACTGCTGTGTACTTTCCCAATCGAATAATCAATCAGCCAAAATCCAGTGCTCTGATTGGCTGTGCTTGGCTGGTTCACTCTAGTTTAATTTTGCTGTCTATAAAACATATTCTAAAGTCATTATTGCACCAAAAATTAATACAAGAGGATAATAACCGTGTGTAGGAGGATTTGAAGTAGATGAAAAGATTTTTATTAAGTGTGAAAATCAGGCACTCAGCTTTAATCATGTTTTAGCTGAAATGCAAATACGGAAAGACAAAGACATATTGCTGAGTTGATTCAAGTTTACTCAAATAAATTACATTCGTTTGAGAACATTTACCCGTCTTTTTCTTTGCTTTTCGTTTTCCTCTGTGTGGCCATGTCTTTGAGTTTGGAGTCCAGTTTCCTCTGCAGATAGGCTTTCTTATTGGGGTCCATTGAACTGTCCTTTTTCCCGCTGCCGGCGTAAAGAATTCCCTCTTTACTGATCCTCATCCTGGCGTGAGATTTGGCCTTGTCGCCGCAGCCGTGGACCTGGAAACAAGATGAGAAGAAGGATATTGAAGCTTTTTTATAAGCAATGTGTCATAATAATTGGTCAGAACGAGTCTTAAAATCTGTTCACTGCTTCATCTTTTCATAGTGGCGTTTCATTTTAGCAGATTTTCATTTACAGTGTAATTATATTTGAAAAATGGCTGCATGATGAGCAATAAAGCAACCAATTATGAGATTTTTGTAACTGATTTGCTCATAAGTCAGATTATGTTACTCTTTACTCTTAAAGCAACACTGTGTAACTTTCTGTAGGTTAAAAATCAAAAACATAATCCCCATTGATAAAGAAATTTAAGGCATTAGTTTGAGCCTTTCTTCATTGATATGCATCTGTTTCCTGTCAAACGCAAACTAGCTAAAAGAACAAGATTTCTATGGAAACAAGGTGGAGGACATAAAAAGTCTATATTAGGGAGATGCTCAACCAGAGTAAAGACACACATTTTTAGTCCAACATAAACATGAGGGCTGGGCAATTAATCAAAAAACTGAAAGAGAGACATGTCGAACTGTCAATTATTTGGTTGTGGGTTTTGCCAAACTTTAAGTCAATGGAACATCAAATGTCTGTTTCATTTATTAGGGATGCACAATATCCAGCTTTTTCAGTTTCGATACCGATCCCGACACTTTGGAATTAAGTATCTGTCGATACCAAATATCAATCGATACTAATGTAAAAGCTGAAACAGCTTTTTTTTTCTTTCAAAACATAGAAATTTGGTCATATTGTATTTTGTAACTGTTATTTATAGTGAAAGTGTGACGGCCCCTGGGCCTTTAAGTGGCCCAAGACTTGGCCTGCGGGTGGGGATAGATCTGCTCCTCCGGTTGCTCCTTTCTCTCCGTCTCTCTGCCAAGGTGCCCGCCTGCTCCTCCGATGCGCCCCTCCCGACCTGTGCGGTCTGAAGCTCCGCCCCTATAAAATGGGGCAATCGCAGACCGGTGTGCTGCTGCCTGCCCTGCCAGCCTCGCGTCTCCTCCTTGGCGTCTCCTCAATATTATTGTTTTATTTGGTATTATTGTTAAATAAATTGGGGTCAAACCACCTATCGTCTCCTCCTTGTATAGATAGGCCGGTAAATAAGTCTCAGTTGTGCCCTATTAAAGGCACAACTGATATCGGCTGAACCAATATCATGGATCCAATACCCGACCCAGGAAATTTAGCTAGTATCACATCGGTGTTAAAAAGGTTAAATCTATCTATAAATATGAGAGATAAAAATGTGATTACATATATTTTTTCAGATCGACCAACCCTAATTGAGTCTGCCTTTGTAACTGTCTTGACCTAAAACTTGCTATTTTGCCCAGTTTGCAATAAAATTGCTCGGAGTAGGCAATGCTACTTACTGTAAAAACTATACACCTGTGGTTCCTAACCTTTTTCGTCTCGAGTCCCCCCAATCCTGATCTCACACACGGAATACACTCTATGGGCCTGATTCATTAAGCCAGGTGCTAAATTGCGGGTGCAAAAAAAAATATTAATAAGTTATTTATGAGCATTTTACACAAACTTAATTGGAAGATGCACATACCACAAACTAAACAAAACAGATATGAACCACCAAATTCTGCATCTTTAGAGTGTGTGAGAGAAAAATGTCATCTCTGCCAAGGTTTTTGCTTCCCCTAACCTGTTTTGCACATGAGCAAATGCTTGATAAATCTTGCCCTATGTCATCTGTTTTTTGGGGATATTTTATCTTTACTCATATTTTAATTTCTAACCATTTCATTTTATTGGTTTAATGTATTCCATGTCAAACTATTGCCTCTTAACAATTGTCAAACAATTGCCTCTTCTGAAAGGTCTCTCTTTACAGTATATGCAAGTTATTAATGATTAACTTCGGGAGCAGGACCACACCAACCTTCTCACCAGCAAACTACAGCTTGCTAACCTCTTCGGCCTCTACTTTAGCTGCACTGTCCTAACAACACATCTCACCTCAAGTGCAGAACAAAGCAGAACTATGAACAAATCAGTCTTTATAAGCTAAGCCTGACTCTAGCGCTGTTACCTCGGGGATGTGGTGACTGAGGCAGAACTGTCGATTGCAGAAAACACACAGTTGTCCCAGCGTCAGGACCGAAGCTTTACATTTGATAAAACTGCACACGCTGTCGGCCTTCACCACGGCGCTGATGAGAGCGTCGAAATCTGTGTCGCTGGAAGAGGCCGCCGCGATCTCACACGCGCCAGATTTGGTCTGCTTCTTAGCTGCAAAAATAAGAACAGTACATTATTAAAGGACTAAACTTGTGCCAATGTCAGAGGTGGGAAGTAATGTTGTTTAAAGGTGCGCTGTGTAACTTTACAAAGGTGAAAAGTCAGCTACACAATTGAGTAGAAAAAAACATACTTTGGGACATTCTGAATAGGCATAAATATGAACAGTTTTTCCATGAATACATATAAAACAAGACCCTCTTCCAAGCCAAATAACAGTCCATTTTGTGAACATGCAAGCCCCCGTAAAGTTTAAGAAGCAGATTTTTATTATTTAGTGCAACAAAAACATCAACAGACAAAAACACGCCTTTATTCAAGTCTAATTTTGGCCAAAAGTTACAAAGTGCACCTTTAAAAGTAAAAGTACAGAGCTTAATTACAGTTTTTACAGTGGATAATATTGGCCTTTTTTGAAAGCGGATATTTGTGTTTTCTACTCTGATTACAATTTTTGAAACGTTAAAAGTTGTTTTTGTACTATGCATTCTTGATGACATCTCCTAAAAGGTTTTAATGTCCATTAATCCCTCCCTCTCCCCTTCCCAGGACTCCCCTGCAATTTTTTTTTCAATCTCTTACTACGGTAGTTAAATAAAGGTCAATTTGAGCAGCTCGAAAATGTACATTGAAATATTAAGAATAACTTAAAAACATGAATATATTTTATTTGTGATTTGTCTCTGAACCTTTGTTGAAACTTTAAGATGTTTTTCCTTTTAGTAAAAACTAGGGATGGGCCGATATGAAATTTTGGGGCCGATACCGATAACCGATAATTGGCCCTCTGCTCTGGCCGATAACCGATAACTGCCGATACCGATAGGTATATTTTTAAAACAGATCTAAGGGACATTTTGGCTTTGTTAAATGTCTTTGTTAGTTTGTGTGATGGTTACAAATGTATTTTCTTCACATTTTAAGCAAACATCTGCTCTATGCTGCCTCCTGCTGGAAAACCTGCACTTATAATTTAACAGCTCTTCTGAGAAACACTGGCTCTTTTATTTTTACATTTGACAGTGTGAAATATTTTTAATATACTTTTCTTTGCCTTATTTGAAATAATTATAAATTGATAACAAAAATTACATAAGGAAAAAAGTTATGTTGTAGGTCTGATGCTGGTATTTACAGAAGAGAACTGTAGGGGGAGCTCTATTGCTGAAGTTGCTTGGTTCTGCTTTAAAATCCACAGCACAACTCACAAGATCAAAAACTTACAAACAAATATAATAATCTGAGATAAAAAAATATTTTGTGGATTTATTATGTAAATATAATGACTAATTTTAGCTTAATTGTTTGTTTATGTATAATTTGTTTTCTTTAGTCTGTTCAAAATTGCAAATATAAAGCTTTTAGGTCAAATTGAGGCTGGTATATGCCCACAGAGAGACTGGAGAACCGCCCCTAAAAATATCGGCGCCAAATATCGGCCGTCGATTCGATATCGGACCGATACCGATATCTCAAAATATCGTGGATATCGGCCGATACCGATATCAATACCGATATATCGCCCATCCCTAGTAAAAACAATATCATACTAGATTTTTTTTGTCTAACAACCATGTTTTAGACAGCACAAAACTCCTTCAATAAAATTACATACATATAGAGGGATTGTTTGTTTATCAACACGGGGGAAGCGTGCACAGCCTGCGAGCAGAAAGAGCGGCCGCTGACTGACACAAACTGTAGCAGCAACACTAGCCAGTACTGTTGTCAGTTTATTACTGTGTCACAATAGTTTTGCTGCTTAATCAACATTTGTGAATGAAATTCGTCTTCATGATTCATACATCGAAACAGCTAGCCTCCTGTTTTGTTGTTTTTAAATAATGTGGTTTCTCCAGCTAACTAGACAGATAGTGTCTCTTTCTGCAGGCGACATGCACACTAGAGTAGAAAGTGACGTCGAGTGATAATCGCTCTATATACAATTACATACACATACATATGTAAACACTTGGATTTTGTTGAATTAATCTTTTTTTTTTTTTATATTTTTACTTTCTATGCAGTTTAGTGAGTCTAGTGTTATGTCATCAGTTTGCTTTTATTTTCCTATTATTTTCAATTAATAATCAAGCTTTTCTTCACAAACTGACAGTATCACTTATATTTACAAAAGACAACAATCCACAAAATCAGATCAAAATTAACACATATTCTCTCACCACTGAATCTCACCTTTTGTTGACTTTTGGACTGAGGCTGCGTCAGCTGGACTGTGCTTTGCTGCTTCTTCTGTTTTGCATTTTCCTCACGTTTCTGCTGCTCTCGCTTCATTCTTTCTAAATGTAAACTCTTCAAATCTATGGACGTCTGCACAACTGGATCCGGGACAGTTTCTTCTTCTAATGCTTCCTGGTCTCCTTTTACTTCCAAGTCTGTTTCTTCTTTGCGTTCTTCTTCTTCTTCCTGCTTCTTGGTCTGTTCTGTAGTGTGTTGTGAGCTGGCTTTTTTAGACACACAAATGCAGCGTTCTTTGCCTTCTCCTTTGCTCTCGTGCAGAAAACTCATCTCCTCTGCGATCTGGTGCACTAACATACGATCATGAGAGTTCAAAGATGGAGGAAACTGTAATTGATTTTGATTTGTGTCCAGTTTAAACGCCTCTAGCTGCTTTCTAATTTCAGTAGCTCTTTGTCATTCTGCTCTTTTGAAAATTGTTTCTCACTTTTGTTGTTAGTTTGTTCTTTCTTATTAGTATCTGCTTTGTCTTGCTTCGTCTTACTTGAAGGAACATTCTTCACTTTCTGATCAGTAGAGGTAGATTTAGCTTTTGGTTTGGTGTCTTGTGATCCCGAGTGTAATTCTGAGGAACTATATCTTGGAGGTATTCAAAGGCGGTTCGGACTTCTCCAGACTGAGTCATGTGATCGATCAGAGACTTGAGGAAAGGATGGTTTTGAACGGTCTGAGTGTCGCACACCACAGCGATGTGGCGCCTCGCACGAGTCACAGCCACGTTTATTCTGCGGTTCTCGGCTAAAAATCCAACTTCACCTGAACGAGAAAAGAAACAAAATTACATATGTTATTAAAACTGATAGATACTTAGAGACATGAGTAATTTACAGATTATTTAAACACAATATTACAGTCACACTCACATGCAACCTTGTAACACAATAAAAGATCTGATCGATTTTTATTGCCCTGTCTATCTTAAGTCTGCAATAGCTTATAGTGTCTGTTTGGCTTCCAAAAAACACTCTGGTTTATACCTTCAACCAATAACATGCAAGATCTTCCAGCTGAGCTAGTCCTAATTCAATCTAGCTCAAGATCTGGAGATGTCATATTGATGCTGGTTTTATGTTGCAATGGCTTGGTTTTCTACTGATTGTTGCCACTGATTACTAGCTAATAGTTAGCATTTGATTAGCTTTTCTCTCCCAACTAATCAATAGTTATTACTGACTTAGTTTACATTTTTTACTTACTCGTTTTTACTTACTTTCAATAAATAAATCAGTAAATACTAAACCTATTTAATATTATGTCTGGATGATTAGAATTCCACAAGTAAGCAAGTAAGCTTTTATTTGTGTAGCGCTTTTCACAGACAGAGTCACAAAGCGCTTCACAGTGAGATGGTTACACAACATCTCTCCCCTCTCAGTGACAGCAGCAGCCCTGGGGCAGCTCAGCAGAGACGATTCGCTTAAATACCTGGCGCCTCAACCTCAGACCACCACCAGACGTTCCCTATGCATGGTATTGTTTGGTGGGGAAACCGGAGTGCCTGGAGGAAAACCGGGAAGGAACATGCAAACTCCACACAGAAAGGCCCGGGATGTGTGGGAGTCGAACCCGCGACCTTTCCGTGAGGCAAGAGCACTACCCACTCTGCTACTGTGCTGCCATTTACTATTTTCTTTACATGTAAGTTTTTCCATTGGAAAGCTTTGAAGTGTGAACTCCTTAAAGTGAACCCTGACTATAATGACAAATATGGCTAAAATGCAAGTACAGCTCATGTTTGTTCA
The DNA here is from genome assembly GCA_038363315.1 of Mugilogobius chulae. Taxonomy (NCBI): domain Eukaryota; kingdom Metazoa; phylum Chordata; class Actinopteri; order Gobiiformes; family Gobiidae; genus Mugilogobius; species Mugilogobius chulae. The sequence goes on from JBBPFD010000070.1 coordinate 94,610, forward strand.
AATAAACTACAAACTAATACATAACTGCTTACCATTTTTATAAAATCTGCACTGTTTTGAGCCACTGGGCGCCGCCATATTGTCCAGACACAATGCATTCTGGGTTGATGATGTCAAATGGTTGCTTTTGGTTGTTGCCATGGTTACTCCTGTGGTTCGATCGGTGAACAGTTGAAACAAAAACACCACTGACAGTGTCCAGTTTTTGTCTCTTCCTCTTGATTATCTTCAGTTTCACTAGATTCCACAGAATCGCTCTGTATTTGGCCAAACTACAGCTCAAACTGAAAGGTTTCAACTGTTGAATTCATGTTGCTTAGTTACCTGTTACCTTGACAACCACCAGAGGGCAGACAGACAACCATTTGACGTCACAGCCAGGACAAAATGGCAGCCATGTGATTTCTTTAAAACATGATTTTGATAAAACTACAAATACTTTCAAGGTTTTTGTTCTGTATTTATATAAGTGATGATATTATAAGTGTTTTAGGGTAAACATGTGATTATAGCCAGGGTTCGCTTTAAGTTCAACCTGTTTACTTGAAAAGCAGTATTTTTTGGCCCAGTTGTGAACTTGTGTGAGCTCAGAACCCGTAGCAGCATTTTTTCAGTAGAAAACAAAAAAACTCTGGTTCTGAGCTGGGCACTTGCGCCAGCACCAAAAAGGTATGTAAATATTGAATATTAGACTTAAATAGTTTCCTGGCTTTAGCTAAAGTGCTAATAATAACGATCACTGTCTGAGCCTGGACATTTAAATACATTTAAACAATTCAAATAAAATGAAAACATACTATAGGCCTACTTATTACCAGAACATAAATTACCTTTTCTGTTGGAGCGAACTAAAGACAAGACAACAGCTTCTTTCTCTCGGCCTTGAAATCCATCCACAGACTTGATCTCCAGCTGCGGATGTCGAGCAGAAAGCTTTTGCCTCAACAGATCCACCTAAAACAACAAGAAAAAAATGCATAAACACCACCTTTCTTTAACGCAGGTCTGTTTAAATAAAATACAGCAATTATATTAAAAGTTATGTCGACTTACTTGCAAATTATAAGGAGCAATAACAGCGATGTCTTTGGCTTTCAGTCCAGCGTCCGTCAAAGCCTTTATGTGCAGCTCAACGATGTCGACTTCACCTGAGAGGCAAAAACAAACCCATGAAAACCGCTTCACTAATGATAAAACTTTATTACAGAGCACATACTTTACCTGTGTTTCCTTTGGACAGTTCGTCAGAGTCGTCCGTCTCGTTCAAACCACATCCAGCCGTGTCGATGAGAAGCAGAGGTGTCGCCGTCTCCTCCACTCCAGCCACTCCAGGAAGATCTCTGCTCACAAAAAAGAACATTTATTATTAATATAGAGGCACTGTTATTAAAGTTGGCTGCATTAGGAATGACTGTATTACTAAACAAAATTAAAAAAGGAAATGTGATAAATACAGCATACTACACATTTACATATTATTCATTGTTAAACACGAAATTGATCTAAAACAACTGAGAAATAATAACAAATCCATTGACTTCTTGTCCATTGCTTACGCTCCGCCCTTCTTTACAAAATGTAACTGTAACAGATATAAATGACTTGTTTTTATTGTTTTTAAAGTGGCCACGAGACACTTTGAGCTCTATATATTTTACTCTGAATCAGATCCGTGCATAACTTCGATTACATTTGTAATCGAAGTTATGCACGGATATTCTTTTATGTGAAAAATTCTACTCAACACTTAGATTGAGTGACAAAACTATAGACAGAGCAACAGGAAAGATTTACTTCTTCCTGTTGTCGTGGCAACAGTTGGTTTGCCAAAGACAGTTGTTGATTTAGGGGTATGCAAGCCCTCACTAGTGGGTACTTGGAATGATTTCAGACTTTAAGACTTCTACAAAAAAGACCTTATAAAAGATTAAATGTATTTTGAACGAACTTCAAAATAAACAGATTTAAAAAGGTTATTTGTAGTTATTTTTTTTTTTTATACTTTTGAGGCATTTTAAACCCGCATTTTTACAAAAACAAGAAATACAAAGTAACAATTGGCAGTATTCTAGTAGAAAAACCATTTGTTTACCTAAAAGCACAAGTTAGGGGGTACTCAGCGTGTGGGAGAAAATTTAGCGAGTACTTGGAACAAAAAAGATTGGGATCCATTGATTTAGGATATTTTGACTGCAACAAACAGACTCAAAACTGATTTTTAAGAAGAAAAAGGTAATAACTGTGCGTGATCTCAATGTCTGTCATAAATATAAGAAGCTAAAGTCTTGTTTATCTGCTTTTCTGCCACTGGTTTACCTGGTTTTCTCTTTTTACATGTCAGTTACAAACCCAGTACTCAGCAGATTTGTTGTGGGTTGTACTTGGTCTCAGACTCTAGAGGTTTTTTTCCTGTTTTAGCTGTATTTTGAGCTCATACAGAAGCTGCAGGGCAATACAAGATCACTCAAACATGCAAGAATCAACTGAAAAGCAACTATGAATAAACTAATGATGTTGACAAGGTTACAAACTCAGGAAAGTGGATTTTACATATTAGATCACCTTTAACTAACAGACCTTATCTCTTTGTAGAAAAAAAAAGAGTTTGAAATGACTGAATCTAAACTACTCAGCATGGATAAAGATATCAAATGTGTGAGTCCTTACTTAATAAATGGGCTTCTACAGAGCTGTGAGCGGTGAGTCGTCCCTGGTACATTTCCCTCGAGGCCCAGTCCATGATGGCTCTGTTCATTCTGTACTGTATCGTGAGCATCCGGACCACCGCGTCTCCGTACAGCTGGATGAGACGCTCCATCAGACTCACGGACAGGCCTTTAGACGCAGCGCTACGGAAAATACAACAAGTATGATGAAGCCAAAGTCATGTTTGCTTGAGACATCTATGATCAACTATCTGAAAGGGGGAAGTAGAAATTAAAGCTGGCTGTTTAAGATCTTTTGCGATTAAAAACAAAACAAACCAACAACCCACAGACATAAGACATTTACAATAATTATTTGTCTCGCAGTCGCATCATGTGGCAGAAGAACAGAGACGAAACAGACTTGTGGAGCAGTGAGCAGAGAACAAAGCATGTGTCACGTGATCGAGCGCAGAGTGTTGTATTTCATTGTGCGGCTATAAAAGTGAAACAAGAGTGGATTAAATTAGGTTTATAAACATCACAAGAGAGTAGAGGGTCGAATAGAGGTTTCCACAAACTCCTTGTTGGCCACATTTTTATAGTCTCGTAATGTCCCACACACAGAATCCCCACACTTTGACTGCGAGCACGTTACATTTATTTACAGATGATGAGGAAACATTTCTTCTTTATTTTACATTTTAAGAGCCGCCGTCACAAGGCAGATGCACGCTTCTGTTTTAAAGGTCTTCTCTCTCGTGCAGCATGTGAACCTCACCATGATGCTCCCTGATAAATAGTCGTAACAGAGTTGCAGTGACGCACAGACATAAGGAGAGAAACGACAAAAAATTTCTCACGAACATCCATACTCTGACCATGCTCCTGAACTCATAGAGGGCACATTGGGCTTAAAATTTGGCCAAAAAAACTGTAGTGTGCGGAAAGCTTAAGACATAGCAAAATTCAAATTGGAGACTGTAATACACCTCACATTCAGCTTTCAACTCATCACTTCAATCTCCAACACCACCACGCAGGGACAAGAACAGGCCTAGTTAAGTCAACTTAGGCCAGAGGACCAAATCAGACCCTCCAAAAGTCCGATCCGGCCCACTTCTTTCTTCCAAATCAGTTCATTCAGACATGATTCGACTGGTTCGATTCTGGACTGGTCCTGCTTCGACTTGAATGTGTTCTTTCTAGTTTAATTCTGGTTCATTCTGGTTATTTTATCACCAATGAATGACTTTAGCCCAGAACCTAAAGGGATACAATAACACGTTTTATGTCCAAACTGATGGGGATATTTTAGTACTGTCTAATTGCAAGTCAATCTCAATGTCAGAATCATCTTATTCTTTAATACATGGTTTCAAGCAAATGGAGGACTGTTGCCGGCCATGTTAAGACCCATGAATATGCTTAATACTTAAAATGTACTCTATAGAATATCATTTGCCCTCACTGGTCCCCTGTACCTCTGAGACTTGATGGTGGGGGGCAGTTGCTTGTAGTCTCCGGCCAGCACACACTTTCGGGCTCGGAGCAGAGGGATCCAGCAGCTGCCCTCCAGAGCCTGAGCGCACTCGTCTATCACCACACAGTCGAAGTGATCAGGAGGCAACAGTTCAGGGGCCCATCGCACAGGCACCTGCAAAGTACAGCGTAATAATTAAGGATGGAAAATCGTTCGAAACTCGAGAATCGAAGGCCAGAATCAATCTGTTTTGCTCAAGCAGCCATGACCTACCAACAACAGCTTTGTAGTTTTATATCACAATAATACAATATTACCACATGTCTGAAGAAAGAAGAGTGAACTTGTGCAAGACCTGACTGAATGTGCTTTATTATTTTGTGTTGACTGTTTACTGTTCAAAAGTTGATTCAAAAATACAAGTTCTGACACGAACAACAGTGGCTTTGTTTAAAAGTAATTTATTATGGTTTATTTTGTGTCTGAAGGTAAGAAATTCGAAAATCGCAGCTGCAAAATTGAAAACTGAATTGTGACTTAAGTGAATCGTCTAATCCTAATAGCCACGATGATTGAAGAAAAACGAGAAACTTGTACCAGACCTGACTGAATGTGCATAAATATGTTGTGTTAACAACTGATGGTGGACTTCTAACTATTGACAATAAATATGACTGTTTACTGTTCAAAGGTTGATTAAAAAATTAAAATTTTGAGCACTAACAACAGTTGCTTTGTTTAAATGTAACTTATTATGGTTTTTTTGTGTCTTAAAGTAAAACTAATTTAATAAAGATACTAGATAACTAACAAATCAAACTAAATCAAACTAATTGGACAAAATCGAAAATTGTGGCTGCAAAATCGAACTGAATCATGACTTAAGTGAATCGTCGCATCCCTAGTAGAGACTGATAATTGTATAAAAGTACATAGATAGTCTCGATTTGGTCTAGATGGAGAGCCGTCTTGGTCTCGTCTCAGTCTTGACCTACAAAAGTCTTGGTTTTGTCTCTGTCTTGGGACTATGTGGTCTCGGAAAGGTTTTGGTCTCCATTAGTTTGGTCTTGACTACTGCACTAGCATAATCCCATTGAAATAGAAATAAAAATAAAATAAAAACAAGCATGAGCAGGTTCTCCTCTAACACTCAAAACCTGCTCAGAGTAAAAACACGCATTCGTTTGATGTCCAACAAAACAATAAAGAAAAAAAAAGCTTATATTGTGCTTTGATTGCACTTTAACTGTACCTGTGTTTGTGGAAAGCACCACATCCGCCGAGCGCAGAATCTCTGACATCGCAGCCGCTTCTCGTGTTTTCAGTTCTTTTCTCAATTCGCCAAGTTCCCTTTTCAAATCCCCTCGCTCTCCTCTGTTTTTCTTCATCCCCATCTAGAAAAAAAAAACATTTACAACCTCTCCTGTGTCTGATTATGTAGAAGTAAGTGTAGGTAGTTGAGCTGTGTACTGACAGATGCCTTGCCATGTCGTTCGCGGATTGTCTGTG
>JBBPFD010000071.1:0-36002 GCA_038363315.1 Mugilogobius chulae
TATATACAAGAAATTAATATATTTTTTTTATTTTTACAGTAATTTCTACTGTTACACATTCACACACTTCATCGATTGCCACTGTCATATTTTGAACCAGTTGTGCATTTAGTTCTTTGTGAATGTAAAGTGCAACTCCCCCACCAGATTTATAATTCCTATTTTGTTCATACATATAATAGTTTTCAAGTTCAAAATTTCCACATTTTTTTCATTTTTCCATGTTTCTGTTAACGCGATTACTTTGAATTTTAATTTAAGTTTATGCATATATTCCTTAATAGCCTCAAAATTTGCATATAAACTACGGCTATTGAAATGAATTATAGACATACTCTCTGACTCATCAAAAGCAGTTATATTTCCTTCATGGTAATATTTGCAATTATAACAAATGTATTATAAAAATGCATATCAGGGTCTACATCATCAAGAGTATTGAAAGATCTGTATTCTTCAGCTGTAAATATTTCGAGCTCCAACTGATTTACACTTGTCTCCTCATTATCTGATGAGGAGGAATCAGTAGAGATAACATCAGTCATAACTTTTTAGAAATATCAAGTGTCATTTTTACCTCCTCATGTTGAATACGTATCCAGTTCATTTATGTCTTTGATCCAGAGAACTTTAGCCAGTTCGGGAATTCCATTTAGTTTGATGAACACCCTGCAATTGGACGTCCACGTTGCTTGGATCTTGTTCTGTTTGCGGAGTAGACGGGCCTGCTTGGCGATGTCGGCATTCTTCTTCGTCAAATGTTCGTTGATATATACGTTCGTTCCCTTGAGGTTTCTCCCTTGCTTGAGTAAAGCGTGTTTCTGTTTTCGGTTTGTGAATCTTAGAATGATGGCTGGCTTTAGTTGCTTGTCTTTACGGGGCAGTAGGTGGCAAGCCTCGATGTCCCGGCTATCCAGAGCGATTCCTTTGTTTTGCATAAATCGTACCACTTGCTGTTCCACCGATTCCAAATCCTTCTCGTTAGGTTCCACGTCTGGCACCACGGCCCTCGCATAGGTGCGCGGCTTAACATCCAACCCCGTTATGATCAGGTCGTTCAGCCTCGTGTACTGCTCCAAATCGGCCAGACGATTTTCCAGAGCCTGTATCTTCTTGTCTTTTTCATCATTTTGTTTACGTAGGTCTTTAATTTCAAGAGTAAGATTCATTATAGTCTTTTGCTGTGAAGAGATTTCACTGATCTCCGATGTCAAATAGTTCAATGATTTTTTTATTTCGTCTAGTTCCTCATCCGTCACTGCGTCACTTTTCTTTGGCCTCATAGTAGCTCTGTTGATGACCCGCTGTCCGCGGTTGAGCTGTTGTGCCTCGCCACTCTGTAGTAGCGGCCCGGTTAACTTAGCGTGCTAGCCCGGATCAGAGCGCTAGGCTAGGTAATGCTAGCCTAACTTGCTATTACCAGTCTTATGGGTCTATCGTTGCCAACACGTAGCAGTAGATGGGTCAGTCGTTACCCGTTGTAGAGTCTTGCTGATGAGAGGATGAGAGTTGTTGATAAAACAATCCTTTCAGTACAGCGTAGTCCTTTCTGTAAGCCTTCCGCTATGCTCACTGGCTAGGCGGCGGCTAGGTGGTAGCACACGCTACTGACACAGCAAGCGAGAGCGAAAGGAAACCTAAAAAAAAATCTATATTGTCTTGGTTTGCTCAGTCTAATAATTCTGACCTAAATCATTTAAACTATGAAGGAAGTAGAATGTCGTGACTATTTGTAAATAAACAAAAGTAAACGTGACCAAACTTAAGACCAAACATAACTCAAATAATCACTTTGGAGCACCATGGGTTGTGGTTTATGCAGTGTACAAATAAATGTTGATTCAAAAAGATGCAATCCAAAGGTTTATTCCAAGTGGATTGCAACTTACTTACTTACTAACAAGTTTGCAAGATTATGGCTCCTTGCTGCCTCTGCTCTCCTGCACTGGTAAAAAAAATCATAATTATATGCAAAAGAAAAATAATTAAAGAATAAACAAATTAACCAAACAAAAACCTAACTTTAACTTGACAAAATAAACTTAATATGTGAATGATTAAAACTTAATTATGAAATATACAACAAAGCAAAAATACTAAATGTGGAAATTAACCCAAAAACAAAAATATGAAACAAACTAAGAGAAAATGGACAAATAACTCCTACATAGAATGTTATTGAAGTTCCAGCCAGTTGAGTGTAATGTGTCATGTGAGCAGCAGAGGGAGACACAGATCGACTCCACATGTGGAGAACAGAGCTTATAAACAGGAGACATCTCTGTATGTTCTGTTCAAATGGACTCTTCTTCTGATTCCAGCTCCTACAACATGGACCCACCTGGACCTGGCCCCGGGTCTGAACCCAGACCTGGACCTGCTCCAGACTCTGTGTCTATGAGAAGTGACTGGTCTAAAGACTGGGATCCAGACTTTAAAGAAGCTCGTCCTGAAGAGCAGAGGTAAGACTGACATTTGAACAGTTCTTTTCACAGACTGCAAATATTAAATGTAACACTGGAAATGTTTTGTCCATAATAGAAAATTCCTTTATTAGCTCATTGATTTTTCTTTTGTTGATCATAAAATTCACTCACTTAACTTTTCAGCGTTAGAGAAAAAGTTTGTATCCGGATCAATGTCATGCCCATGAAAGGCATCTCTGTCTGGTTTAAATGGATTAAATAGCAGTGTATCATTGACATTTCAACAAAGGGAGCACTCACTGACTTGACTTTATGCTCCACATTGTGAACACGTCTATTCATAGTATTTGTACATCAATAACATTTAAAAGACTCAACAGACTCATTAAAATACTGTTTTACTGGGCCACTGCCTCCTCAATCAAACACATTATTCAAGTTGATCCTCTTTCCTGTTTTGTCTTGGTCATGTGAGAGTTAAACATAAAAACAGTTCCAGTCCAAAGTTTGGTCTCACCTTCTCAGAGGCGTAGTACAACACTTCTTTGTCGGCTCCTAAAACATAATCGTGTTTGATGAAAGTACTTTTCTCATTCACTGTTGTTAATACACTCACACCTGTGTTTTCTACATTACACATAATAAGAACTGACTCATTTATATTCACTTGTTATTGCAGTACATTTGTGTTTTGTGAGAAAATCTCTTTTCTCATTCAAAATGCATGTTGTTATTTATCAATAATTAGAAAATAAAGACGTAGGAATAAAAGGCCTATTCAATGTTTTTCTTTTCTGACATGGATCCACCTGGACCTGACCCGGGTCTAAACCCAGACCTAAACCTGCTCCAGACTCTGTGTCTATGAGAAGTGACCGGTCCAAAAGTCATCTTCTAAACTTTAGAGAAGCTCCTCCTGAAGACCAGAGGTAAGACCTTGTTAATCCAGAGCTCTGACATGTTCTCAGGACAGCGCCACCTGCTGCTCGCCCTTCATCAGTGCAAACAGTGCTCCTGTGTTTGAATGGAGCTGCTCTCAGTCTGAGACAGATGAGTTCAGGTGGGACAGGATCACAGGGTTTTCTACAGATTGTACAGAGTCTCAGAGAATCAGCTGCTCTGAACCAGGACTGCTCTGAACACTGGAGATTAGGTTTATTATGGCTTTGGATTGATGTCATTCTTGAGAATCAGGACAAAAACACACTTTAAACATGACTTTTTACAAATGCATTCTGAGAGTTGTGCAGTGTGGTCTGGAGGGAGGGCATCTGAGTGAAATAACCAGTGTGGTCCTGTGTTCTTGTCTGTGCGATGCCTGTTATGGCTTTAGACTTTAGCTGTGAGAAGTTGGGAGTGGGTAAGACAATGAGTTGTGCTGCTGTGCTCAGGCCCGGGTCCAGAATAAAATGACAAAGGGTGCATTGATGTTGTAAGAGGGTGCAGCTATTTTCAGAGATCATATAGGCCTATATGGGCAAGAACGCAACACTTTTAGAACACTTTGACATATATAAATTATTTAACATTGACAACTTTAGTAGAAGATTCTAAGTGTATTTTAAGTGACCAAATGTGGCAATCTGATGTACTGTGTAGGGGTGTTTTAGGATCTGGTGAGATTCAGGGCTCAGCTCAGAGGATATACTCATGTCAGCAACATACATGAAAGGGGTTTTTTGAAAGAACAGACGTTATTTCCTGCATTCTGGAGCATTTTAGGAGCTCTTGGGAACAGAGAAGTGGAAGTAACTCTGGCACTGTAATTATATGACAATATTATATTATCAATATATTTGACAAGGAGATAAAAAAAATACTTTCCTAATCCACAAGTTTTACAACAGTCAATCTATCATCTTAAGAGATCTGATTTAGCCCTGTTTAAGGCCATTTTATTGTATTCTCACTCATATTTTAGCCTGCCTTTATTTTAGCACTGTAAACATTTTATTACTGTTTATACTGATCTAGGCCTATTTATTTATTAAATATTTTATCAGGTAGATCAGGTGAGAACAATTTCTCATTCATAAATATTACCTTACCACATTTTTTTAAATCATAGATATTATTATTTTGTCATCAACATTATGTTGATGACAAAATAATAATACACTAATAATGCCACTAGGACATTTCCCAATGCTAATTCTAGGCATATACAGAAGTAGAAAGCATAACATTACTAAGTGAGTTTCTAACATATTTTACAATGCTGTTTGTTTAGACCAGTGGTCCTTACTATTTTTAAAGAAGAGCCACATTGACGGACCAAAAAGAAGGGAGATCCGCAAACATAAAAAAAATAAAAATAAAAAATAGAAAACAGGCCAGCGCAGATTAGAATAGAACTCAAATGTGTGTTTGTATGTCAAATAGAGAACAAATGTGCAGATAAAAATGTATTTAAATAAAACTAAATATTATTCTGTGTGTTATTAAAAATATAGGATTTTTTTTAATATACAGTATATTTTATATTACTGTGGTCAGGTCATTTTACATTTATTATAGCAAATTACAAACATTTGTTGCCATTTTTAAACAACAATCAATATTTTGCATTATGAACTTGATGCAGTTTAAACATGCATCACATTATGCAACCAACCCAACCATACTATACACTTTATTCTTATTATTTTAAATAAATATTAAACTGATGTGCTTCTCTGTTCATTCTGTGTAGCTCTACCTCCGCCCCCTTCATCTCCCTCTCACACCTCCACTGGTGCTGCTGCTGCACTGACAGAGACACAAGAGAGTGTGTAGGCCTATTTCTCACTTTGGCCAGAGTCATACATGAAATAAACCTAATGAACCTCTTTGCGGATTCTATTTAACAAAGTTCAAGTGTGAAAAACTCTCCGCTGGACTGCAGAGTTCGCGAACGCGCGTATAAAACAAGATTTTTCCCGATCAACTTTTAAAGTGTTTAGAACTAATTATCTCCGCCAATACTGATCCTATTGCTACGAAATAAAAACTGGGACGGAGATTAGACTTTTCTCTCTCAGAATATGTCCGCTACAAGTCTGTGTGTGGACGAGACATTTTACTACAGCAGTTCAAAGTTACACAACTTAATGTAAAAGGAGAGCTCGTACGTCCTGTGGCTGCAGTGGGAAATCATTTGGCACAGTCTGAGCGCGTCACTTCATTCATTCCTCAGAATGCTGAAAAGTTTATTTGCTTAATATATGGATGAGCTCGCAGCTCCGTGCATAAAAGAATGTAGCTGCTACACAACGTGATTTGTTTGGTCTATGCGCAGGCAGGGTGAAGCGCTTGTAGGTGAGAGGAGACGCGAGGAGGAGGCGCGTACGTGAGAAGCATGTAGGCCTATTCATATACGCGCCTCCTCGTGTCTCCTCTCACCTATAGGTGCCTTTTCCTCCTTGAACGTCTCCTCGCGTTTCCTCTCACCTTTGAGCGCCCGTTCCTTCTCCTCGCGTCTCCTACATATGCAGCCTTACGCACTGCTCCTCTCTGGTCAACAGATTGGCGGCTCTGAATCAAAACTGAGGGTGCAAAATTTTCAAATGAGGGTGCAATGCACCCTTTTGCACCCCCATAGACCCGGGCCTGGCTGTGCTGGTTATTTTAGTGAAAGAGTTTAGTGAAAGCGAGGCTGCCATTTTGCTCCATCGGCCCCTCCGACCACCACCAACACTCACACAAATCCATCCTAGACAATGTGGCTCAAGTGTTTTGCCTAAAGACACAACAACAGTTTGTCCTCTAATCGTCCCACTGTGGCTCCTGGAGTTCCAGTGTTCCAAGTGTTTGAGAGAGAAACCTTTTGTATAAAGTCCTTCTGTTGCATAAATGTGTGAACTCTGTGGTGTTGATGTTTGGTGAGTTTTAGGTTTAGTGCTGCAGCACCACTGCTCTTTATCAAACACTGAGCTGTCTTTTAGAACTCTGTTTTATTGTCTCCTGTCTTATTGTGTCTTTGATGGACCATGAGACTAAAGTCAATTAATGATGATTGTATTGTTTCACAGGGAGCCAGGCCCAAAGGAGCAGCTGGACGCCATATTCAGGGTGAGTCGCCCACGACCGCAGCATGTGTGGGCTTCTCTGAGGCTCTCCTCAGGTTCTCTCTTTGACTAAAACTCTTCTCTCATTGTTCTGTTCCAGCGTCTGGAGAAGGACGTCCTGACTTTTGTCAAAGAGCAGCTGCAGAGGCTCCACAGGCTCCTGGCCTCAGATTACCCAGAATGCTCTGAGAGTGAGGAGGAGGAGCAGAGCAGCAGAGAGGCGGTTCTGAACATCACCCTGGACTTCCTGAGGAGGATGGACCAGGAGCAGCTGGCCCAGCGCCTGCAGCACAGTAAGAACTATGTTACTGTCCATCTGAGGAACAGCTCCTGAATCTGATCTGTTTAACTGAACTTTACAATAAAAATACATGATTTACTCACATCTGAGTGAAGATGTTTTCACAAATCAGAAGGAGCTTGAGCTGACAGTAGTTTGTTTCTCTGTTTGTGTCTTTATTCAGAAACTTGTAAAGATAAACTGAAGTCACATCTGCAGCGGAGGTTCAGTCGTGTGTTTGAGGGCGTGGCTAAAGCAGGAGACTCCGCCCCCCTGAACCAGATCTACACAGAGCTCTACATCACAGAGGGCGGAGCCTCAGAGGTCAACCAGGAACATGAGGTCAGACTCTTGGAGAGTGCGTCCAGGAGAGCAGCCGCTCCAGAGAAAACCATCACATGTGAAGACATCTTTAAAGCCCGCCCACTTTCACCAGAGCCAATCAGAGCGGTGCTGACGAAGGGCGTGGCCGGCGTGGGGAAAACAGTGCTGACTCAGAAGTTCAGTCTGGACTGGGCTGAAGGCAGGGCCAACCAGGAGCTGCAGCTGCTGTTCCCGTTCACTTTCAGAGAGCTCAATGTGCTCAGAGACACACAGTTCAGCCTGGTGGAGCTGCTGCATCACTTCTTCAGTCCATCCAAAGCTCTCTGCAGCTTCCAACAGCTCCAGGTGCTCTTCATCTTTGACGGTCTGGACGAGTGCAGACTTCCTCTGGACTTCGGCCAAACCCGGGTCCTGAGAGACCCCACAGAGTCTGTCTCAGTGGACGTGCTGCTGGTAAACCTCATCAGGGGGAGCCTGCTTCCCTCCGCTCTCCTCTGGATAACCACACGCCCCGCAGCAGCCAATCAGATCCCTGCTGTGTACGTCTCCATGGTGACAGAGGTCAGAGGGTTCACAGATCTGCAGAAAGAGCAATACTTCAGGAAGAGGTTCACAGACAACACAATCATCTCCCACATCAAGAGCATCCGCAGCCTCTACATCATGAGCCACATCCCGGTCTTCTGCTGGATCCTCTCCACAGTTATACAGAAGCTTCTGGAACAAACAGAGAAACCAGAGCTGCCCAGACTCTCACACAGATGTACGTCCACTTCCTGGTGGTGCAGGCCAAAGTCCAGAACATCAAGTATCAGCAGGGATCAGGAGCAGACCTTCACTGGACTCCAGAGACCAGGGAGATGGTGCTGTCTCTGGGAAAACTGGCCTTTGAGCAGCTGCAGAAAGGAAACCTGATCTTCTACGAGAGTGACCTGAGCGAGTGTGGGCTGGACGCTGCAGCGGCCTCAGTGTACTCCGGAGTGTTCACACAGGTCTTTAGAGAGGAGCCAGGCCTGTACCAGGACAAGGTCTACTGCTTCATCCATCTGAGTGTGCAGGAGTTTCTGGCTGCTCTTCACGTCCATCAGACCTTTACAGAATCTGGAGTTTATCTACTGCCAACATCTCACGCTGAGATTCACAATTCATCAAGAGAAAACAGCTCAGATAAAAAAGAAAAACATTTTTGTCAAAAAAGAAAAGATAAGCAAACAAAAAACACAACATGGACTGATAATTTTAAGACTGAGGCAGCCTTCTACTGCTCTGCTGTGGACCAGGCCTTACAGAGTCCAAACGGACACTTGGACCTGTTCCTGCGCTTCCTCCTGGGACTGTCTCTGCCGACCAATCAGAAGCTGCTAAAGGGTCTGCTGACTCAGTCAGGAAGTAGCTCAGGACCAATCAGGAGAGAGTAGAGTACATCAAAGAGAAGCTGAATGAAAAGGGTTTGTCTGCAGAGAGAAGTCTGAACCTGCTCCACTGTCTGAATGAACTGAACGACCACAGTCTGGTGGAGGAGATACAGGAGCATGTGAGAGGAGGAAATTACAATTGGATAGAATCTCCTGCTCAGTGGTCGGCTCTGTCCTTTCTCTTACTGTCCTCAGACTCAGACCTGGAGGAGTTTGACTTGAGGAAATACGGTGCCTCAGAGACAGCTCTCCTGGGTCTGCTGCCGGTGGTCAAAGCCTCCACCAAAGCCCTGTGAGTCCAGACTGTGTTTAAACTCTTGTGTCATGGTTCTAGTCTCTAATGTCCCTCTCTGTCTCAGTCTGATTGGCTGTGGACTGTCTCCTCACTGCTGTGGTCCTCTGGCCTCAGTCCTCAGCTCCTCCAGTCTCACACACCTGGATCTCAGTCACAACGACCTCCAGGACTCAGGAGTGGAGCTGCTGTGTGACGGACTCAAGAGCGCCCCCTGCAGACTGGAGACTCTCAGGTGAGACGCTCCCATGATGCACTCTGCTCCTTGTGTCCACATGAGTGTAATGCTGTGTGTCTTTAGGCTGTCTGGATGTCTGGTCTCACAAAGGGGCGGGTTTGCTCTGGCCTCAGCTCTAAGCTCCGCCCACTCCCATCTGACAGAGTTAGATTTGAGCTACAACCATCCAGGCTTCTCAGCAGAGCTCCTGACCGCTCTACGGGACGACCCCACTGCCCCCTGGACTCTCTCAGGTCTGCTCCTGGTTCAGTGGGTCTCTGGTCCATGGTTGGTCCAGGTCTTGGTCTCTGGTCTGGTCTAAACTGGACTTGTGTGTTTCAGGTTGGATCCTGCTGGAGAACAGTGGATGGTCCCAGGTCTGAGGAAGTGTGAGTCTCTGTATTTCATTCACTTCATCAAAACAATAACATTATGTCACTTTATCAGACTTCTGCTCTTCACAGTTTTAGAGGAAATATATGTATATCTGACCTCACAACAAAGAAGACCACCAAACACAAATACAGTCACAAGTTTGACATTTTTATTCATTGCAGAGGATCACTAATAGAATGAGGTAGATTAGTACTAGGGCTGTGCAATCAATCAAATCAATTCTGATCATTGATCTAATGGATTGGATTCAAACAGTGTAATGGAGGAGCCTAATGGGGATTATTAACATGAAGTCATAAGTGTGTTCATAAACACATGTATGTGTTTCCTTGAGTGGGAAAGTGTCATAAAGTCTAGGCCATAACCCTTAAGCAGACACAAACAAGAAGGCAAATAGAAAAAGATTTATTTTTCCAAAGGACTTAGTGGATCAGGTAAGTGATGCCAGTAGCTGGATGACGAGCAGGGTCTGGAGCAAGGGCTGAAGTGGGAGCTGGAGCTGAGGTCAAGCGTAGTTTAACAGACAATCCGGCGATGAGAAGAGAGTGGCACTGGTCTTTATGCTTGAAGAGGTGAGTAGTGGATTGGAGATTAGCTCCAGCTGTGCCCAGGCTGCTCCAGAGGTGCCGACTCCACCCAGCTCCACACAGACATGACACACAAAAGGGAGGGGGAGAACAGGACTGCTAGAGGAGGCACTAGACTCATCACAGGACCCCTCCTCCAACGGGCGCCTCCTGGCGACCACCAGGCTTGTCGGGATGAGCATTGTGAAAATCTCTGACCAGCGCAGCATCCAAAATCCTGGAACGTGGGACCCATGACCTCTCCTCAGGACCGTATCCCTCCCAGTCAACCAGATATTGCAGTCCCTTCCACGTCTCCGTACATCAAGCAACCGCCAAACTGTGTAGGCCAGATGATCGTCGATGACCCGGGCGGGAGGAGGGGGATCGGCTGGAGGGCAAAGGTCACTAGAGGACATAGGCTTAATTTGAGAAACATGGAAAGTTGGATGCACACGGAGAGCTGATGGCAACTTCAGACGAACAGCTGTGGGACTGAGAACCTTATCAATCTTGAATGGACCCAGAAAACGAGGTGAGAGTTTGCGAGAGTCTGTCTTTAAAGGAATGTTTCTAGCAGATAGCCAAACAGACTGACCTTCATGGTAAACAGGGGCATCAACTCTGCGTCTGTCCGCCATTGCCTTAGTCCGAACAGTGGTCTTAAGAAGAGCAGCCCGAGTCTTGACCCAGATGTTTTTACAGCGTTGGAGGTGATGTTGGATGGAGGGGACTGTGAGCTCCTGCTCCTGTTCTGGAAATAATGGTGGTTGATAACCCAGAGATGCTTCAAAAGGAGACATACCAGTTGCAGAGGTAACCAATGAATTGTGCGAGTATTCCACCCAGGGCAGGTAAGTGCTCCAAGTAGATGGATTTGAAGCAACAACACATCGAAGTGCTGACTCGAGATCTTGATTTGCCCTTTCCGTTTGTCCATTTGTCTGTGGGTGGAAACCTGAAGAAAGACTGACAGAAGCACCAAGAGATTGACAAAAGACCCTCCAAACATGGGATGTAAACTGTGAGCCACTGTCTGATACTATGTCTATAGGTATCCCGTGTAACCTGATCACATGACTAGTCAATAAGTCTGCAGTCTCTCTAGCTGTAGGGAGTTTAGGCAGAGCAATGAAATGTGCAGCCTTAGAAAATCTATCCACCACAGTGAGAATAGTTGTGTTACCTTGGGATGGGGTAGTCCTGTGACAAAATCTAGGGCAATATGAGACCATGGTCTGGATGGGACAGGCAGCGGTTGGAGTAAACCAGATGGAGGACTGTGACTGGATTTACCACGGGCGCAGTCATGGCAGGCTGTGACATATGACTTCGTGTCCTTATCCATGGATGGCCACCAAAAGTAGCGCTTCAGGAGTGAGAGAGTCCGGCTGACACCAGGATGACAAGCAAAGCGACTGGCATGGATCCACTTAAGAACTTGGGAGCGGACTGAGTCTGGGACAAAAGTCTTGCCAGGAGGCCCATGTCCTGGATCTGGTTGTGTGCGTTGTGCCTCCTCTATGACCTTCTTAATCTCCCAGGTAACCGCAGCAACAACTTCGCTTGGAGGTAAAATGGGTTCCGGCTCACAGGTAGGTTCTTCAGAAGAGAATTGTCTCGACAAAGCATCTGGTTTTATGTTTCTTGATCCGGGGCGATAGGTTAGTACAAAGTTGAAACGGCTAAATAACAATGCCCACCTTGCTTGGCGTGAATTCAACCGTTTGGCTGATTGGATATATGCTAGATTTTTATGATCAGTCCAGACTAGAAAACTTTTCTCAGTGCCTTCAAGCCAATGCCTCCACTCCTCTAAAGCCATCTTTACAGCAAGTAACTCACGATTGCCGACATCATAGTTCCTTTCAGCTGGAGATAACCGCCGGGAGAAGAAGGCACATGGGTGGAGATGTCCTTCCGGGTCAAATCTTTGGGAAAGGACAGCCCCCACTCCAGAGTCAGACGCATCCACCTCAACGATGAACTGCTTCTTGGGATCAGGGTTGCGCAACACTGGTGCAGATGTGAACAAAGCCTTAAGTTGATTAAAGGCGGAGTCAGCTTCAGGGTCCAGGAGTACTGCACAGAAGGAGAGGTGAGTTTGGTTAAAGGGGCAACAACACGGCTAAAGTCTTTAATAAATCTCCTGTAAAAGTTTGCAAACCCTAAAAATCTTTGAAGCTGCTTTCGGGTTTCAGGTACTGGCCGCTCAGTTACTGCTTTAACCTTTGCAGGATCTGCTTTGACTTGCCCACTTTCAATAATAAAGCCCAAAAAACTGACCTTGGAGACGTGGAATTCACATTTTTCAGCCTTCACGAATAGTTTGTTCTCCAGCAGCCTTTGAAGAACCTGGCGAACGTGGATCTGGTGCTCAGCTTGGTTCTGGAAAATATCAGGATATCATCCAGATATACAAAAACAAACCGGTTTAGGAAATCCCTCAGAACATCATTAATTAGTGACTGAAAAACGGCTGGGGCGTTAGTGAGTCCGAAGGGCATCACTTGATACTCGAAATGTCCCAGGGGTGTCTTGAACGCCGTTTTCCACTCGTCACCTTCTTTAACTCGCACCAGATGATAAGCGTTCCTGAGGTCCAGCTTTGTGAATATTGTGGCCCCTTGAAGGGGTGTGAATGCAGAATCGATGAGTGGCAATGGGTACTTGTTCTTTATTGTTATGTTATTAAGTCCACGGAAATCTATGCATGGTCTTAACGTCAAATCTTTTTTGGAAACAAAGAAAAATCCAGCTCCAAGTGGAGAGGAAGATGGCCGAATTAATCCAGCTGCTAAAGACTCTCCAATATATTTTTCCATGGCCTCTCTTTCAGGTTTAGATAAGTTGTACAGTCTGCTGGATGGAAGTTGAGCACCTGGGAGAAGTTCAATAGCACAATCATAAGGCCTATGGGGCGGGAGTGACAGAGCTTTAGCTTTACTGAACACCTCCTTAAGATCATGATAGACTTCTGGAACATTTGTCAAATCAGGAGTGGCAACTTTAGCATCACAAGGAGCAGCATTTCCCTCGACAGGAGGCAGGGCAGATAACAAACAATTAGCATGACAAAAGTTGCTCCAACTAGTTACTCTTCCCTCCTTCCAGTTTATAATCGGGTTATGCTTAGCTAACCAGGGGTGGCCAAGAATTAATGGCGTAGTAGGAGCTGACAGAAGATTGAATTTGATTTGCTCTTTGTGATTTCCTGACAGGATCAAAGTGACAGACTCTGTTCGATGGGTAACTTGGGCTAGCAGCCTACCATCCAAGGCTAGCGTGGTAACAGGAGTGTCAAGTGTCTCTAGTTTGACCCCTGCTTGTAGAGCCACCTGTTCATCTAAAAAGTTCTCCTCAGCTCCCGAATCTACTAGGGCGAGTATCGGAACAGAATGAGTACTATAACATAGAGTGGGCTGGATCTGAAATCTCACCCGAGTGGGGAAGGGTTGGCTCATCTGTACCCCCACACTTACTGATGAGCCCCACCTTTTGGCCGTGCAGAGCATGTCGCCAGGAAGTGTCCTAATTTGCCACAATAGAGGCACTCACCAGCCTGTCTTCGACGTTGACGCTCCTCTGGAGTTAGATGGGCTCTGCCGAGTTGCATCGGTTCTGGAGCAGGAACTGAATTGTCAGTGCCAGAGTCAGTAGGCGGAAGGCTGGGACGAACAGGGAGTTGTGGCGCAGCAATGCGAGATGCAAGTTTGGCTGTAGGAGTGTTTTTCTCTCTCTGCGTCGTGCTCTGAGGCGATTGTCTATTCTGTTTGTCAAAGAAATCAATGCATCCAAATTAGAAGGTTCATCACGGGACATTAATTCATCTTTAATTTGTTCACTCAACCCTTTGGTGAAAGCTGCTCTTAAGGCCTGGTCTGTCCAATTAACTTCAGCTTTTAGAGTCCAAAACTCGATAGAATAGTCAGACACAGACCTCTGACCTTGAGACAGGGACATTAAACGAGCTGAGGCATCAGACTGGTAATCAGGATGATCAAACACTTGTTGGATCTCTTTAACAAAAGCTTGATAATTAGTGGCTTGCATATTAGCATTAGAAAATCTTGCTTCAGCCCACTTGAGTGCCCTCCCTCTCATAAGACCACACATGTACTGAATTCGACTTATATCTGAGGCAAATGTACTTGGTCGTTGATTAAATACAGCCGAACATTGAAACAGAAATCCACGACACAACTCCGACTGACCTGAAAATGGCTCGGGGTCTGTAATACTGGATTCTCGAGGTGCCACTTGTTGCACGGTTGGAGGGGCAGGTTGTGGTGGTTGGGCTGAGGCTCCATTAGACTGTAGAGAAAGCAAGGTAGAAAGTTGTTGCGTGAGAGAGGTCACCTGCTGGGAGAGCTGCTGATTAGATGCTATGAGCGCTTGTATGCTTTGCTCATGTTGTCCCAGTAGAATTCCTTAATGGGAAATCGCTTGTTGAATTGTTTGAGACTCGGGTTGGGTGTCTGCAGGGTCCATCCTGGCCGGATTGTTCTGTCATAAAGTCTAGGCCATAACCCTTAAGCAGACACAAACAAGAAGGCAAATAGAAAAAGATTTATTTTTCCAAAGGACTTAGTGGATCAGGTAAGTGATGCCAGTAGCTGGATGACGAGCAGGGTCTGGAGCAAGGGCTGAAGTGGGAGCTGGAGCTGAGGTCAAGCGTAGTTTAACAGACAATCCGGCGATGAGAAGAGAGTGGCACTGGTCTTTATGCTTGAAGAGGTGAGTAGTGGATTGGAGATTAGCTTCAGCTGTGCCCAGGCTGCTCCAGAGGTGCCGACTCCACCCAGCTCCACACAGACATGACACACAAAAGGGAGGGGGAGAACAGGACTGCTAGAGGAGGCACTAGACTCATCACAGAAAGTTACTCACAGATGGAGCTTTTACACTTTTACATTGACAACAATCTACAATATTTGTGTGAGATTCGGTGTGGCCTTTTTCATTTTCTCTCTTCGTTCATTCTGAACTGTTAAGACGGTCAGTGTGAACCTTTGCCCTCAAATTGCCCTCAGAGGAAAGCCAGATGTCCTTAAAGGAAAACCCTTGCCCTTAAGGAGTCAACTTCTTAAGCCAGGCAACATCAATCACTGCCAATATAATTCATTAACCAAAAGAAGCCTCCTTTTGTCTATATCCCAAAATCCCCCTTCTTGAGAAATAGGGATAATTATGACCAAACACTTCTTCCTGCCTTTATCACCTAAATAACCAGCAATAAAACAGACTTCTGCCAAGCTGGCTAATCTACCCCCTCCAACACATGTGGAATGTGGGGATCAGCCTCTCCTCTGGATTTTGGACTTAAATCAATGCAATGTTGGATGCTGTTCTATTTGTTGTTTTAATGTGAACACAAATGTTGTAATGTTGTGTAAATCTACATATACCCTATCTTGAACATCGCTGTAATGGGAAGATGTGAACATAATGTGAACATGATGTTTAATGTTTATGCCTGACATATTTCTTTATCTTGGAATTCATTCATTCATTTACATTCAGTTAAGGACTCTTGAATCACCTTTAAAGTAACATTAACAGAATCTGTGAAAGTTGTTGATATGTATTAATATTGCAAGTTGATTTTTGTAATGTTAACTTTTGAATTTGGGATGTCTCAGATTTCTCCTTAGCAGCCAATGAGAGAAAAGACAAAAACGAGTCACGCCCACTTCTCCTCCCTCTTTTCAGCAGAGCAAAAAGGAGCGATCCTTTGTTCTGCTAGGCAATACAGAAGTTTTTAGAAAGCAGTTAAGACGTTTTTCAGAATTCGGAGGATTGCAGAAGTTTTGGAATTCTAAGCAGTTAAGAAGTTTTTCGAAATTCCAGAAGTTTCTCTTCAGTTAACTTCTTTTCATTTTTTCCTTCGAAACTTCTCCAAGTTTGAACCGTTGCTAACCTGCAACAGAAACTCTCTCTCTCAACGATTTTTGTTCTACTTCCTCCTTTTTGGACGCCACCAAAGACTTTGTGCTGGACACAAGAGTCGAAAAGACAATATTCGCATTTCTTGCCTATTTCTCTTCACAAGCCTAGAGCACGCACAATCATCGGCAGTCTGGATTAAGTTCTACAGCTGAGATCCACATCGACATCAAACTCCAGATCCACTCCTGGCCTGCTTCCTCCACTCCTGGCCCTCCTCTGCCACAGCCTGCTTCCACGGCACCTCTCTGACCCAGCGGTGACCCTGCTTCCCTCCTGCCAGATCAGCACAGACCAGCAGCAGAGCGGATCCTGTCCCATCACTGCCGTCCTGGGCCATGTGAGAACCTGGATTTGCACCAGACACCAAGCCTCATCTAAGGGTCCATCAGAGTAAGACCAGCGGTACCATCCGGGGCTCAGAGCTTTGACCATCAAGAGTGGTGAATAGGGAATTTTAAGAACAGGGAGAAGTGGCATTAGAGCTAAGCATTTTCCAAATCAAATCTGATATGTCCCATTAGCATAGCAGTGTTAATCGTCTTCTGCAAACAGTAATTGAATGTAAGATTCTTTAATGTTGAATAATTCCAACTAAATACTCAGTTTGGTAAATAAATCACACAGTAAAAGACATTTCTGGTTTGTGTTTTTGTGTAATTGGTAAAAAAAAAAAGAGGTCAATGAGACGTTTGAATTCTAATCTTCAGATTTTTGGTAATTCAAGTCTTACTTATTTATAATATGAGCTGATGCCAGTAGACAATTAGTTTAATTAATTAATTAATTGATTAATTAATTGGTTGATTGGTTTAATTGATTGCTTAGATAGCACTACAACAGTGATTTCAATTATGATTTACTGATTATTATTTTGTCCATATTCGAGGAGCTTTAATTATTCCAAAGTAGGGCTGTCACGATTAGTCGACGTAGTCAACGACGTCGACTATAAAAAATCGTCGACGCAGATTTGCTCTTGTCGACGTGTCGCTTCATTCCATTTTACAATAATAAACCACCACGGAGTCATTGGTTTCAATGGAGCGGATCATTTTTGTCTGACGTAGCACCACAGGAACTTTTTTTTTCTTTCTTTATTTTTTTTATTTATTTATTAAAGGGGCAATGCATATTAATTAACATTTACATGTAAATATGCCAGAATTAGCCAAGCGGCTATTTTTCATCTGAAGTCCCGGGACAGATGTTGGGTGTCCAACAAACAACAAGGTACAAAGAAACAATATACAATCTATTTACATTGAGCCACCTGCCTCTACCTGAGAAGAAGACACGTGCAGCGTGCAGGAGCCAAAAAAAACAATCAAACATGGCGGAACAGCAACAAGACACGGATTTACCGGAGATAAAAAATGGACTCGAACATTCAAAAGTGTGGAAACACTTCCATTAAAATAAGACGGAAAGATCCGTGGCATGTAAACTTTGCTAATCCAAACTCATGTTTCACGGCAGCACGACGGCTTTGCACAAACACCTTAAACGCAAGCATCCCGGTGTTTTGGCGTCGGGTTCTCAAACTTTTTCTGACCAGGAACCCCTTGTCAGCTCAAAATTCTCCCAACGACCGTCTATCACTTTTCACTCTGGTATCAAAATAAAATTAGGAAATTAAAGCTAAGCTATATATCAAATTTGAATAAATGGTTACATTACTATGATCATTTTTACTGGTTTACTTGTTTCTATTCAAAGCTATCTATCTTTTCTATCTAAAATTCTATGTTTATAATAGTAATCATAAGAAATTGTTATATTGAAAAAATTACCAATGTTTCAAAAAAATTTGGGGGACCCCTTACACATGGTCGGACCCCACTTTGAGAACCACTGGTTTAAAGCATGATGTAAGCAAAAATGTGTTTAGCAGATCACGTAAAAAAATAAATAATCGTTGACTAGTCGACTAATCGAAAAAATAATTGCTGACTAATCGACGATTAAAATAATCGTTAGTGACAGCCCTAGTCCAAAGCACAAGATTCAAATGTAGATAATATAGATCTCATCAGCTGTCTGTTGTGGATGCTTGGTGCTATTTAAATCCCCCAAACCTCAGAGTTTACGTCGTCTAACTTCTGTAGATCTTTATCATCTGGAATGAACTGATTTATCTCTGAAATAGCTCATTCTTAAGCCCCATTGTCCCACCATAAACTACTTACTGTCCATTTTACAAGGTCAATACAAAACAACTAAAGTTTGGCAAATGAAATACTTGATACAGAGACAAAAATGAGGCAGAAATGAGAGAACTTCAAGTTAAAAGAGAAAAAAATCAACAAAGTACATTTTAAAGTTTTACAGTTACATTTGAGTTTTAAAATGTGATAATAAAAACAAAACTATTGAACATTTAGTCAACATTTGTGTCTGTAAAAATAACCCAAATGTAATATTGTTATAATTGACAGTTTTATTTACTCTAATCCAACTAAATGATTGAAAACAGTTTGTCGGAGCTACAATCCTAAACATGTGATGTGTTTGTGTCCTCAGATTCCTGTGAGTTTTCTCTGGATCCAAACACAGCTCACAGAAACCTCAAACTGTCTGAGGACAAACGGACAGTGACCGGAGAGAGAGAGCAGCAGTATCCAGATCATGAGGACAGATTTACAGACTGTTGGCAGGTCCTGAGCTGCACTGGCCTGAGGGGGCGCTGTTACTGGGAGGTGGACTGGAGCGAGGGGGTTTCTATAGCAGTGAGTTACAGAGGAATCAGACGGAGAGGAAAGAGAGAGGAGTGTGTGTTTGGAGCCAATGATCAGTCCTGGAGTCTGAGGATCATTGATAACGTTACTATTTCTATCACAACAACAGACACACAAACCTCTCCTTCTCCTCACATCTCTCAGGTCGAGTGTCTGTGCTGTTGGACTCTGAGGCTGGATCTCTGTCCTTCTATGACGTCGGCTCTGATGGAAAACTGTCCCACATCCACACCTTCAGCTGCTCCTTCACTGAGCCTCTGTTTCCTGGTTTAGACTGTTTACCTCAGGTTCCTCTGTGTCTGTGGTGGATCTGAAGAGAGCGCCCCCTGGTGGACCTCTGTGACTCTTCACAGACCCAGTTGTCTTTTAACTACATTGCAAAAAAGACCTTTCAAAAATTAAGAAAATGTTGCTTATTTGAGGTAAAAATGTCTTGTTTCAGTGAAATAATCTGCCAGTGCAGTAAGAACATTTGACTAACCCAGTTGTTTTGAGCAGAAAAAGCTAGTTTCAAGTTCTCTTGACAAGATTTTTAAGTAAAGGTATTTTGATTCAAACAATTATGGCTTGAAACAGAAACAAATTAGCTTAAAATAAGTTTTTATATCTAGATACGGTAAATCAACATAGAATATCTTAAAGAAGTCACATAATCTTAGTAAGACTTGGTCTTATTAAGTGAAAATATCTTAAAATTAGATTTTTAAGATTAATATGTTTAATTCAAGTCATTTTATCTAAGTTAAAATTTTCCTTTTTTTGCAGTTTATATTTTTCATTGTTTTCCACCGTCTGAAAAAAATAAACTACCAAGCTCCTGAAAATGTTGAAGATAAAAAAAATGGTAAAACTCTTATTAAAGTCAAATCAGTCATTCTGGGATGAATCAGACTCATTTTTATTCTAAACTTACAAAATACAAACTAACTTGGACTTGTCTCGTGTGTTGGTTCATAAAAGACAACTTATGCTCCGACACAAGTCAATTTTTAATCATTAATATCTTGCAATTATTTCTTCTTTATAGTTTCTTTTGAATTTGATTCTATCTTTACTTAGTTTAAGGCGAATATTCAAACTATTCCACAGTTTTACACCACAAATACAAACACAAAAACTCTTTCTGACTGTGTGTATTGTTCTCATCTTAAACTGTAAAAACTCTTTCTTGGAACATAGACTGTATTTGTCTGGGCAGCAGCTTATTACCAGCTTTATACATTATCTGTGCAGTTTTAAATATCACAAGATCTTTTGAACGTAACAATAAGTGACGAGTACGTTCATAAAAACTCACATTGTGAATCATTCTGACGGCTCGCTTCTGCAATATTCACAGTGGTTGTAAAGCACGTTTAAGTGTTTCCCAGACTTCAAGACACTAGGATAATAATGAAACTACTCTATAATGACATTAAGGCCTAGTTTACAAGACAACGTTCCCAAGAAAACCGTCACAGTCGTAACGTTTTGTGCTCACAGTTTATATGGTGTCATGGCGAGCTAATCTTCCTTTACATGGAAACACAAATAGACCGAAAATGCTGTAGTTCTTATGCCGCGTCAGGAGGTGGCGGTATTGTGCTAGGACTCCAGATGACCTTACCGTGAACCCACGCAGCCTATGACAACACGAGCATTGACAGGTTTACAAGTTCTTCAGATCAATAAAATGGCGAAGCAAGCAACAAGGATCAGTGCGCGAGCAAAAAGGGTGATCGCTCGAAACAAACACGGAGGTTCGAGGACCAGTGCGCAAGGAAGACACAGATTGTCGAGAGCTGGACACAAACACGGAGAAGACGGCTCGCTTTACCCGGGTGTCTGCGGCGCGTCCCTGTCCGGTAAGAGCATAGACTGTTTATATCAGTCTATGGGTAAAAGCGAGCAGTCCTCCCCGTGTTGCCCCGTCCTGCGCGTTCACGATGGAATAATACTTGTTGTGGAGTACTTCAAACTTTTTTTTTTTTTTCTGAACACACGAATTTGAATGGACTCATTGAATCAACACCCGGAGAGGCGTTGGATTAGTTTTGTGTCTCCTCTGCAATACGCAGGTAAGAAAGCTGGACTTTATGAGAATGAAAGGTGCTTTAGTTTAAGAGACATTTTTGTGACTGGGCAGTCTTCTTCTACTGTGTTAAAGTAGCGGCTACTGCACGTCAGTGACGTGACCGTCTTCACTGACAACTGTGTTTTCCTGTTTACACCGCGATGTATACACTGAACGGTCTCGGTGAAACTACCTCTTGGATCGTATCCAGTGGAACGCCGATTCAGTGAACACGTAGCTCGTTGTCGTGTAAAAGAGAAGCCAATTTGACATCGAAACGTCACGGATTCGTGAAAACTCGTTGTCGTATAAACTGCCCCTAATATCTGCGTTATGCTGGATCCAAATACTACTCAAAGATTCTCTGTCACACGATCGCTCCGCCAAGGTTGTCCAATGTCCAATGTCCCCGTTTTTGTTTTTGTTAACAGTTGAGCTCCTCTCTATTCATATAAAAACAGTCTGGTCAAAGGTATTGATATATTTAGTAAAGAAGTCAAAAATCACCCAATGAGCCGATGACACTGCCTTGTTTCTTTCAGACAAACGTCAGGTTGCAGAAGCTGTAAAAATGGTTCAAGCATTCTCAGATGCTTCTGGTTTAACACTGAACACTTCAAACTGTGAGATATTGTCTCTTTATGAATGGAATGATACAATGATAAATAACATAGCAGTCAAAACAAGTGTGAAGTATTTGGAGAAACAGATCAGCAAAGATGAAAACCAACGACAACAACAACATTTCCTAAAACTAAAAGTATTTTGAATCTTTGGACTCATTCTATAACTTTGTGTTTTACAATGAACAAAATGTAAATTACTGATCTGCGTATGTTCTAGTTCCTTACTAAATATAAAAAAACACAATAGGTCTCCTTTAAGTGGTGTTAGGAAAACAAAAGTTCTCTTTTTTTCGATTCCATATAAAACTATAAAGTGCAAAACTTTAAAACAGAACTGAAATGAACAATTAAACACAATTATTCACTGTAATTCCTAATAATAGTATCATAAGCTACTATTTACAAAGTAAATAAAAACGTTTTGGGAGTTACAGCATTTAAATGATTTTTCTTAAGGATAAGGAAAGTTTATCTAAATGTGAGAATGTATTAGGTTCGGGAAGCATCCGTGGTTACCATGGAAACAATGGCAAATCCGCCATGTTTGTTGTCAGTTTAGCAGAACTTCCATAAGAATACATTAGACAAAACGATTTAAAAAAGTAAACAAAACAGCCGTGGAACAGCCCAATAAACTGCTGGGTCAGTAATGGTAAATGTATCTATCACTCTGTAATGTCAGAATATGATTTAATAAACGATATTTTCGGTATTTAGCACTTAAACATCTCCATTGGTTTAACATTGGACCAACTGAAATTCTACTGATGAATGATGTCACTTTACCGAGCCTAATAAAACATGTTTCAAAACAAAGTTAGTGTTGTAAATGTGTTTGTGTCACCAAAAGGTTCCTGGTCTGACTGAAAGTACCTGCCCCAGAGCAGGAGCTAAAACAGTCCCTAAAGTGTGGCCCCGGTCCATAGTTCCTGCTCTGTGTGAACGCTCCCAAAATGGAGACAGGAACTAAAAAAGTACTAGGAACTGAATAAAGTTCCTACAGTGGGAAAAGACCTGTACATATACAACACAGTCTCACTAGAAAGCGAACATTTACCACCACACAAAAACAACCTATTCTGAGCACGACTTCAGGCCTTTTTTGTGTATTCATGTTACGCTGCACATTTAGCTCGATATGAAAGAGTTTAAACAACAAGTTTAGGCTTCAAGTTACTAAAATGTGTAAGTTTAGGTCTGGAGCTTGTAATAAACCTTGACTCTGATCTACTTTCAGTCCTGATTTCCTCACCAGCACGTCCTCGATGTAGGCCAGGACTGTGGTGAGCATGTCCTGGACTCGCGCCGCTGCTCCTGCCACCTGAGAGAGGTCAGAGGTCAGGCCCTTTGTGCGAGTGGGAGCCAGACGCGTCCTCTGCAGCAGGTCCACTGGAAAACTAGAAGAGACCATTTCAGAGTCTGGGATTAAACAGCACAAGCTTCTTCAATCATGGAAGAGACGGAAGGAAAAGAGAAAGAGAGAAGAGAGAGGGGGACCTTTTATTTTTTACAGTGTTGTAAAAGTGAAGTTTCATAATGAAGAGGCGGGGCTTATCAGATCTGCACTTTTGTACAGGAAGTCAGAACCTGTTTCTAAGTTGTTTTAGTTCAACTTTGTGTTTTGCAGTGAAGTCAATCTAAATGACTGACCTACACATCAGAGTTTATTACTAGAGACATGGACACAACACAACACATCTCAATAGTGCTGCTTTCACTTGTTTTAAGAGGAGTATTTTTACAGTGAAGGTAGGACAATCACGTGTTGGTTTGATCAGGGATTTTTGTCGCTGAGGCAAAGTTGAACTCTTCAGTAAAAGCTCCATTGAGAGAGTGTGGCGCCCTCTGCTGCAGCTCACTGCCACTGCACCTCAGTCCCAGAGAAAGGGTGTGGGCCGGGTTACCTGCTGTGACTGTAGAAAGAGGAAGTACAATAGAGCTGTGCAGAGACGACGCTGACACTGCAGTGAGTATGGATCAACATTTACACACAAAAGACTTTTGCCTTGGTTCACTTTCATATTTCTGTGTTAAACAAAACTTATTTTGTCATTTAGACGAGCTTTAGTCCTTGTTTACAGTGTGGTTAGTTATGATCAACTTTACATAAGTCACATCGGCAGCTCATGTTCAACCAGGAAGTAAAAAAATTAACTAATTGTGCCAAGACTAAAGAAAACTAGACAACATACTTAGCAAAGTCCTAAATGTAAATTAAGTAACCCACATTTTACTGAAGTGAGCAGTTTAGTTTAGTTTGAATCTATATCGTCTTGGTTTGCTCAGTCTAATAACTCTGACCTCAACTATTTAAACTATTTAAACTATGAAGGAAGTAGAATGTTATTGAAGTTCCAGCCAGTTGAGTGTAATGTGTCATGTGAGCAGCAGAGGGAGACACAGATCGACTCCACATGTGGAGAACAGAGCTTATAAACAGGAGACATCTCTGTATGTTCTGTTCATATGGACTCTTCTTCTGATTCCAGCTCCTACAACATGGACCCACCTGGACCTGGCCCCGAGTCTAAACCCAGACCTGGACCTGCTCCAGACTCTGTGTCTATGAAAAGTGACTGGTCTAAAGACTGGACTCCAAACTTTAAAGATGCTCGTCTTGAAGAGCAGAGGTAAGACTGACATTTGAACAGTTCTTTTCACACAGATAAACAGAGACAAACTGACCAGTGCTGTTACTTATTTATATTTATATATTTAGCACTTATAAAAAAAAAACATTGTATATTTCATAACAGGGACGATTCACAAAACACAATGTTCTAATTGGCAGATGTGCTTGGGAGTGGTAGAAGTCAAAAAGGCTTCTACCACTGTACTACTCCAAACAATATTACAGTGTTAAACAGGGAAAGATTCAACTGTATTCACCTCCTGTCACTAACAGCAGGTGGATTCACTCTGTCACTGCATCCAACAGATCAGTGTGTGGATGCAAAACAACTTTCTCCAGCTAAACTCAAACAAAACTGAGGTTATCCTCTTTGACCCACAGAAACAAAGAGAAAGTGTCAGCAGTCACCTTCAGTCTCTCTCTCTGAAACCTTCAAGTCAAGTCAGAAATCTGGGGGTAATAATGGACTCAGATTTAAACTTTAACAGCCACATCAAGTCAATAACATCAGCAGCTTTTTACCATCTAAAAAACAAATCAAAGGTTTAGTGTCAAAGCCTGACTTGGAGAGACTTATCCATGCAATTCTCTCCAGTAGGTTAGACTATTGTAACGGCCTGCTCACCGGCCTATCCAAACGATCTGTAAAACAGCTGCAGCTCCTGACCAAACCAGGAAATACCATCACATTAGTCCTGACCAGAACCAGGAAGTACCATCACATTTGTCCTGTGCTTAGGTCTTTACACTGGCTTCTGTGGCTCAGAGAATAGACTTTAAAGGTGCACTGTGTAAGTTAAAATGCTCAATATTACAATATATCAAATCACCGTCCATTGCACAGGCCTGGATGTGTGTCATAATGTTTTGTAAACTTACCGATGTTTCCTCTATAAGCGCAGACAGACTCATAAAAGTGAGTGGCGCTGGTCGTATTCTCCCGCGCTAGTTCTCCTTCACTGGTTTATTGTCATTATTTCTATTTGTTTCGCATAAGCTCTCAGTTTTATACAACAGACGAATGTTGTAAAGATTGTTTAATAATAATAAAAAATTATAATAAAAAAAAGATGATAAATACTGCCATCTAGCTGTCAAACCCCGCTGCACATAGAAGAATTACCGCACCGGAATGAGGCAGACTACACTCTGTTTTTGGGAAAGAACAATTGTGCTGGAGAGCAACAAGACGCTCATCTGGCGATTATTTTCATCAGAAGGTAAGACTCTCAGGCCCATTGCACATTTAGACACAGATTTAGTGGCTTAGCTGTTAGCCTTGGTGAGGTTTATGTTTTAGTTGTGTAATAAAATGACATTCAGCATTATAGTTTATGAGAAATGAGTCCTGTAAGAAGCTTCTTTACAATTTTCTCTCACACAAAAAACAAAGCTTTTCATCAAACTCTCAATAATCTTTCCTTGTGTAACTTTTGGAGTTTGAAAACTGATCAGTCAGTCAAAAAGAACAAATAAAATAGCCAGCATCTACTTTTTCAGACAAATAACGTTGTCTTCTTAACTCAGAAACATTTAGCAGAAAACAGCGATGTGTCAAAAAGAATCTTTTAAGCCCAAAATAAGTCTTCAGCTGAATAGTATGGTGGGAGCAGTGCCACAAAACGCCAAAGATGGCTATGGAAGATAAATTGTGTCATCAGATTTTGAATTTTAAATGTCTTTGAATTTTTCTATGTGAATTTTTTACTTTGAAATAAAGCATTTGAATTTTTTTCATCTGAATTTCAGGCATTGAATTTTCAGTGTATACTTTTCAATGTGTTTAAAAATTCAAAACTAAAAATTCACCTGTAAAAATTTCGATGCAATAATTTTCGACCCTTCAAATTCGATCATCTAAATTCGCCGCATAAAAATTCGCAGTGAAAAATAACCTCTGCTTACATCCGGGGTACTAAGGCTTAGCAATCGCTCACATGTCATTCGATCTGAGTTCTAGCAAGTCCAACTACGAACATGGCGACCAGTGGCAGCAGCCGATTTGGTAATTATTTTACTATTTTCTATCCCTTTTGATGTAACACAGGCACTTAATTTATGAAGTGACACCGTCTGATATTTATTGTAGCATATACATGCTTAAACGCGAGATTTGCCATTCTTCAGCCCTGCTTGTGACCACTTAACCAATGCTAGCCGGAGTTAGCTTAGCGCTATGTCTACACATTAGCATTTCTTTACAAGCACGCTAACGGAGGGCATAATATTACCAATGTGCAGTAATGTATTCATTATGTCAGTGTCTTCTCCTCCACATGGAGGCTATGCTTGGTGGTTAATAGTGTTAGAAGCTCAGAAACACACCTTCAGAGGTCTGTCGTTAGCATTACACTACATCACTGCTAACTTGTTCACTTTACCTTTTAGCTAGCTCAAACGCCTACTTCAAGCGTTACAAACATGGATGTATTATATTAATTATACTTCCATGGTTACGAAGTATCTAGCTATAGTTGAAGTAATTAAAATTAAAACACACGTATGACAACAGTGATTTGACGAGGGTTTGTTCTCTGGTAAATGTGTTTTTTGGCTTGGTGCAGCCCAAACACTTTGAATTTCTCTTAAGTTAACTGTTTAGAATAAAAATAATAAAAATGGAAGATTGGCTCTGAAGAGCTAAAATGACTACTAACAGCGTTGTTTTATTTTCTGGTGCTTATATCTGTCTTTGAGCTCATCAATGCACCAGATTAACAGCTAGGAAGCAAAAGCTACTATGACTAGCTAAGCTAAGTGTCAACAAACTTTGCAGCGCAATACAGTACGTCATAATAACATTTGATCATTTTACAGAATGAAATGGTGCTGTCTGTCTCTGACATAATTTGAAGGACAACCAAGTGCAGCAAATCAATCCACAAACCAGGACAGCAGGTACTTTATTCTTAGCAATTCTAACAATGGCAGCAGTCTGAAATCTAAAATTGTTTATGTATATTATGATGTAGAGCAGAACAACAAAAAGGAAGGACTACTACATCTACTCGGCTGGAATCATGATCTTTTCAAACTGAAATGATGAGGTATAAAAATGACACTTTCTTCTTAAATTGGAATATTTTTTTGTTAAATAGTGTCTTAGTCTCATATTGTTATTAGTTTTATACATGTGATACACAATTGAGCTATTGATGAATAATTTCTATTTTTATGTTTGTATTGGAATTTTGGTGTGTAACATACTGTAGGTGGGACCAAGTCATTGTTTTGTAAGTCTCAAGTCTTTGGCCAAGTCAAATATCAAATCAGTGCCCCACATGTCAAAAGTCTTCTGCTTTTAGTTTATTTATTCATTTCAGATTACCATATACATCTTGTGTTTGAGGGAAGAGTAGTTTATTAAATGTAAAATTACATAATTTATTTGACTGATAGATAAATAGGTAGCTTTTATTGTTCCCGTGGGGAAATTGGTGTGCAGCATAATCACATACATGGTTTCTCCTTTCACACTTCCACACAACCACAAGTGCTTACATATTAAAAACAAAACATGGTAGTTCTGGGAGGTACACCCCTACAAACCATTAAGGAATATTATAGCTTGTGAATAAACAAACATGATTTTTTTTTTTTTTTTTTGTGAAACATCAAGTTGTCTCAAGTAACTGACATTCAGCCCAAGTTGAGTATGTCTTAGTTCTTAGTTTAGTCTAGTCTTAAGTCATCAGATTAGTAACTCGAGTCTGACTCACAACCAAATCACAACCTACAAGTCCACACACAGGCTTTTAGCTTTTAATTGAGAATGTTACTACACAAGTTTGATATCAACATTAAGTTGTAATTTACTGGCACATTAATTCTAAACATGATATACCCTCATTCAAGCTCATCAAATTCATGCTGTGTCGTTTATGAGATATTACTATGAGATAAGACGTTTATATTTTACTGTAATAACTATTCACACTGCTGCTCTTGTTTCAGATTCTTGGACAAGTTAGCCGATAAAATAAACGGCTCCATCAAGAATGAAAGGAAACGCTAGTGTGGACTTTGCTTACCCAGAAACCAGCTTAAAATATCAGTGGTGAGTCTGATCATTTCTGTACAATCCTGTCAAAACATTTGCCTGGCCTCCTAGTATTTATTACTTTCTTTCAGAATTTAAAACTTATGTGGAAATGTCTGGTTTGGAAAGTCAAACATGTTAGTTTATAGGATCTAATTTTTTTTTTTTTTTTTTTTTGTTGATTCAGATTTTTGAACAAATAAAAATGCTGCAAGATGGTGACAATGACAACTCTCAAGCTGACACTGAATCTCGTGTGACCTGTTATCTTTGTGAGATCATCACTACAGGTGGGCTCTTAGTAGATTTGCATGTAAGGTAACAATATGGAAGTTCTAATTAGATTTTTTCTTCTGTAGTAATACCAACTGAGCTACAGATCCTGGTCAAATTCTAGACTTTCAAGGTGGCCTTGCCATCAGGATTGTGTATGGAGGTTGGAGGAGAAAAATACATCATCACTTCAACATTGAGACCCTGCGCATTCCATGCCACTACAAAGATTCCGTCACATTTCAAAGCAACACACTTGCTTCCATTTCCACCTGCTATACAGGATTTATTTGTGTTAATATGATGTCCTCATGTTCATGATAGTTTGTTCTTAGTGGCTCTTAAGCAACACTAGAGCTGCTGGTGCTTTTGAGTTGTTTGAGTCAGGTTTTAACCAAACTAAGCCCATGGTTTAAGATCTCTAAATGGGTGTTTACATCTGGTCTAATCCAAGGTTCATTTACAGGTGTTGTGCTAGCATAAACCCAGAAAAAGTGCTTGCATGTGTGAGACTCTGATTCTATAATTATTTTGTTGAATCTACACTAATAAACTTAGGTTCTCACAATACACATGTGATATCTTTGTGATTGTCTTACAATTTTAAAGGCATTAGTAATTTCTTATTGCACTGATCCTTTTTATTTCACAAAGACAGCAAATGTTCACATTACTAAACAGCATCAAAAGTTGAAGGTGTTGAGGTCTTCATGTAGGCACAGCAGAAGAGAGATGTATAACACTGTCAGTGCTGAGGAAGTCGTTTTCAAGGCGGAGAACATCGTAATAGATGCTTAGCCAGGTTCTTCACAAAGTTTCTATACTGGAAGATAAATCAGCCTTTTTAGATACAATGATAATATTACATTTGCATGTTGTAACATGATTGAAATTGTATCTACAGTATTTAAATGTGTAACTACCAAATTAAATTTAAACTAAGTGGGCAAAGACAATGACAACTACTTTAACCTAGTGATCATACTCTGATGTGCAGCTCAACATGCACATTCAATTTTTTTTGCACTTACCGTTTGTTATGTGCACTCTTCCCAGATATAAAACTGCTTCCAGTTCCACAGGCTGAACATGAGATGAGCAATGTCCATGTTATCCACCTCCTGATGCCACAAACCCTAAAAATGGAAACATGTTCACATGTTGAAA
Organism: Mugilogobius chulae; assembly: GCA_038363315.1. Classification (NCBI taxonomy): domain Eukaryota; kingdom Metazoa; phylum Chordata; class Actinopteri; order Gobiiformes; family Gobiidae; genus Mugilogobius; species Mugilogobius chulae. The sequence continues at coordinate 29,437 of JBBPFD010000071.1, forward strand.
ATGATCATACAGTGACAGACATATTATCATCCTTACAGTATATTTCAGCCTTAAAGCACATAACAGAATAACTTGTCTGGCAGTTTTTAGTGAAGTTTTAGTCTTTTAGACTTATTTGGATAGGAAAAGCAGATGAAACACAGACAAAGGTAATTATCTAGCAACTAGGCTGTAAACAAGGGCCATAAATCCAGAATATATACTACCCAAGAAGTTTTTTGTTACAATGTGTCAGATTTCAGATGTGGTCTACATCTTTTACATAACACCACTATTGATGACATAGAGAGCTGCTGCTTTAGAGCACACAGCTCTAATTCAGCATTTGTCAGTTTTATTTCACTAATCTACAACTTGTCTGATTAAGCATAAATATTTACCAAAGGGACTGCTATGCCGAATAAAAGTCATATTTAGAAAAATATATGTGCTTTATTGTGATCAATATCAATTCAATTAATAATTAAGTTATACTACACAGCGCTTTGAAGATTTACCTTCAAGGAATACCATACTTGTCAACAAATGTGGATGTAGATGCTCAGCTGTTTGAGCATACATCTGCAAAATACAGAAAAGGGAACTGTGGTTAATCTGGTGCACTGATGAGCTCAAAGACAGATATAAGCACCAGAAAATAAAACAACGCTGTTAGTAGTAATTTTAGCTCTTCAGAGCCAATCTTCCATTTTTATTATTTTTATTCTAAACAGTTAACTTAAGAGAAATTCAAAGTGTTTGGGCTGCACCAAGCCAAAAAACACATTTACCAGAGAACAAACCCTCGTCAAATCACTGTTGTCATACGTGTGTTTTAATTTAATTACTTCAACTATAGCTAGATACTTCGTAACCATGGAAGTATAATATGGGGTACCGTTTGTGCCAAAATATGTCGTTTGACTTTGTGTCTTTCTGTCGTTATGTTATGTCGATATAGCGCGTTGTTATGTCGACTTGTTGTTCTGTTATGTCGTCCACGTCTGTATATTTGTTGTTGTTAAACTAGGTCGTCCTCATCTGTCCACCTGTCGTCTTACCATGTCGTTGTCTTTGTGTCGTCGTCTGGACATGTAATCATGTTGATGTACTAAATGTCGTCTGACCATGTCGTCATGTATTGTCGTCATGTTGATGTGCTAGATGTCGTCTGACCATGTCGTCATGTTGATGTGCTAGATGTCGTTTGACCATGTCGTCATGTTGATGTGCTAGATGTCGTTTGACCATGTCGTCATGTTGATGTGCTAGATGTCGTTTGACCATGTCGTCATGTTGATGTGCTAAATGTCGTTTGACCATGTCGTCATTTTGATGTGCTAGATGTCGTCTGACCATGTCGTCATGTTGATGTGCTAAATGTCGTCTGACCATGTCGTCATGTATTGTCGTCATGTTGATGTGCTAAATGTCGTCTGACCATGTCGTCATGTAGGCTATTGTCATGTTGATGTGCTAAATGTCGTCTTACAACGTGGTCTGACCATGTCATCATGTTCTTATGCTACATGTAGTCAATCTGCGTCGTTATGTTGTCTTCATGTCGAGTTACATGTCCTATCCTTAGAAAAGCTTATTGAAAATTAAGTCTCATTATTATTCATAGATTTATTCAAATACCTTTACCATTTAAAACACCTGAGCAAATATGAGGTCCATAAAACAAAAAGCTGAGAAAAAACATAGGTATCTAATGGTAGGCTATTCAATAGAGATTAGGACATGTAAAACAGATTGGTGTGCAGCTAACTAAATTCTGAATATATACAAAACAAGAGTTAATTATTGGCTCAGGAGCTCATAGGTACCTAGGTACCTGCCCTCCAATCAAATTTAGCAGAGAGGTAGAACAAGTGGCAAGTTTTAAATTCCTGAACTAACCATTACATTTTGAGGACCTCACATGAAAAATCAGTATCACTGCTGACCATTTTTTGTGATGACCATTTTCTCCAGACATTAAGAAACATCAACCTGTCAATGGAGCTGCTCGTGTCCTTCTGTCCCTGCTGTGTGGAAAGCATTTAAACATAGGCCTATTGCTTAGCTGCATGGTATGCAAGCTGTTCAGAAGCAGAATGGGAGGCAGCTGCCACCTCTGGAGCACATCTTCAGGACTCTGCCTCTGTAGAGCCAACACCATTCTGGAGGACCAGCCCCATAGGCCTACAGGTCATCAGTTCATCTCTCTGCTGCCTCAGAATGTAGATTTGGGTGCATTGTCCAGATTGAAAAATAGCCATGACAGAACTGAACTCATACAGGAATGACTGTGTATGATGTGTGTAAAGGAGTCTTTAACCACAAATGCATTTACAAATTTCATTGTACCCATGACATTGACAACAAAACTGAATTGAATTAACATGCAACAGCATTTCATCTGTGAACCTAACATATCCATCCAAAAAAAGTATCTATTTTAAGTCTACAACATAGCTGTAAAATTAACACAGACTCTGAAAAAAGAAAAACATCAAAAGTACAATTTTCACAGACTGCTGATGCCACCCCACTGCTCTTTGTTTAATATATTATCTTCTTGTTTGACTGTGTGACCAACAGCAACTTTCTGCCTTGACACGGATTCCAGTGGGAAAGAATAAGAAAAATCTGAAAATGCAGAGAAGGATTGTGCAGAAGAAATGAGATTTCCACAGGTGGTGAGGGCTCTTAAGTGGAGTAGCTTGATTCTGTAACATAAAAAAAAAAAAATCAAGACGATTGCCTGATTTGTGACATTACTCACAAGTAACTCAGCTCAGTAAACTATAGTTTACACATCAAACGTACACTAGGCCATTTTAGTGTAGGCTATGCATAAAGAGGAACCAGAAAATTTAAATATCAGGAAAACAATTCTTTATTTATTGTGAATCAATTCAGAAAGTCAAACCAGCGTATAATAGAGACTAGTAACACAAAGTAAAATCATTCATTTTCAAATTTTGATTGCTAGGGCTTAAGATGGCAAAAATAATATTCTGAAATGCTTGATTTTTGTTGAGTATGTTCATTTCAGTGCTCCAGTACGTGACCTGGTCTTCTTTAGTATGAGTTACTGCAACCGTCTGGCGCTGCCCTGTGCAGAGTTGGCTTTGGTTTCTCTCATTATCTTCTAGACATATTCTAAAGATTCTCCATAAAGTCCAGCTCAGGAACACCCTGGTCATAGAACCAGCTTTAGGTCTCTTTGGCTGCATGGGAGGAGCCAAGTCCCGCTGACACATGAAATCATCATCTTCACAAGCTGAACACTGGAGTCCTAACATCTGTAAAAGTTTCCTGAGCCTTTAAATGTTTAGTTGATACATATCATCTGCTGCTGTTAATCCAATGAGTTTTTTTCCTCTGTCACTGTAGGATCTACAGGACATTTTAGAACAAAGATTGCTTTTATCTGCTGACGGGCTTTGTGAAGATGCTGATTTCATGTTTCACTAGGATTTGGCTCCAGTGGACACGAACAAAGAGACCAAAAGCTGGTTCACAAACCATAGTGTTGCGGTGCTTGTTTGGTTTGCAAACTCACCTGAGCTGAACTTCATGGAGAATCTATGAAGTCTGGCCCAGAAGAAGATGGGACGCATCAAACTCAACTCTGCAGACCCTGTCTACAACAGCCCGGGCTTCAGGTCCATTAGAGAAGTGCCGTAGACTGATCTCCTCCAGACCCTTTGGGGCTTTGTGTCGTTTCAGGGCAGAAGAGTAGAATGAGGTTGTAAAAACCTTTCAGGTAAAGACTGGACACTTCCATCATGAAGGGGAGTGGAACCATCCAACCCAACACGCCAAGCTGATGACAGAGTCATCCTGCAAAAAAAAAAAAAGGATACAGTTACAAGAGGAATAGATGCATAGGCTGTGTTAGACTCAATGTATGAAAAGCATTAAAATAAAGACCATTGATCTTTTTGTTTTAGCACCAAGAATGATTTCAGTCAAGACTGTGACGTTGTTTAGTGTTCTGCAAGTTATTTTAAAACATAATTAGGTGCTTACTTAACTTATTTACTGGCTTACTGTAGCATATGGCACAACAAAGTGTTCAACCTTAATATTGACCTGCTAGTGTTTTCTGAACCAGAGTTAGGTCTAATAGTTTTAACCCCTGAACAATATTCAGTAAGCCATGATCTGCAGTTTAACACATTTAGTTATTCTTCATAAACACTACTGTTTGTGTACAGTTTTTTTTACGTTGCAGTACTCCACATACTCATTACTATTTACATGAGCCAGTGATTATGGTATTCTTTGAATATGTATATAGCTTGTGAAGGACAAAGGTTGACAGGTCAACATGTCCAGATTCAACATCTCAGATTTATATCTAACAACCATTACAATTTGTTGGACACTATTTTGTTTACAACAATAATAAACAATCGTAATTGTTACTTATCACTTTGGGCCGATGCTCGCTGCCAAAATGACGGAGTAATTTACTAGACTTATGTTTGAGCCTACCCGGTTCAGAGTGTGGTACTTTCAGCGGATCAACCACACAGTCATGTGCAAGTGTGTAGTCGAAGCCTGGGACGGTAGTCCTAGCCGCCTAGCCTCCATCTTGGTCGGCCTTGTCCTTTGCTCCGCGACGCAGTTCCCATACCTAACTGTTAGAGACACAAAAAGAGTATCGCTGTTGCACATTCCATACACTTTAAGCCTTTTCACCTTATCATTTATTTGCGAGTAATGTTACCTCATTGCAGCGTTTTTTTAATAGATCCATGCGTTTTCCCCACGTTTGCTCGCGTTGCTCGAACAGGCGTCTACTTCCTGCTTCTTTACCGCTGTGTTGGTGGTACGTAAATTGTAGGTGCATTACCGCCGCCTGCTGCTCTGGAGTGCAATCTAGAAATGACAATTGATGAACCAAATATTGTTTCTTTGGAAGGATGTAAACAGAAATTGTATTGTTGAACTATTTATTTATTTTCCTGGTCACTGCATATTCCCAGTTGATCAATTTGAAAATTATATACAGTAGATGGTGTTTTGTTTATAAAACAAAACACCATCTACTTATATGGGGGGGGGGGGGGGGGGGGTCTGAATGCGGAGGAGGGAGAGGAGCGCGCAGAGTGACAAGTCTAGATGCTTGCATCATTCGCAGCACATAGTGCAGAAACAGAAACCTTATAACTTTTTTGACAAAAGAATAATGTTCCTCACACCAGGAAGCATTGAACAGTCTTTAATTCGTGTCAATCCGTCTCATATTGGCTGAATAAACCAAAAAACACCTGATGAACTAATAGATCTGCAGATTCTATCAGAAAATTACCGCGAAACACATTTCTGTTGGCTACTTTTAGAAACCACGCAAAACGAGTGTATATGACTTTAGTTTCTGTCGAGAAAGTCCAAGGCGAAGTGGGAAGTCACTGTGCGCGGAAGGAGCGCGTACGGGCCAAACATTACGCACGAGGAGCAGGATGGCAAGCAAAATGCCTCGCGCAGGCAGGAGCCAGGCTCCAGGGGCCAAACACACCGCACCGCACGAGGATTTGGGGGCGGAACGGCAAACATATATGACCAACTTTTGCCCAAGTGGAGTTGTTCTATGAGCTGTGATCTGCTGTTGACTTCCTCATAGGGAGACACAGAGGCAGCAGCTGCAGCCGCTTCTCTCCCCGCTCCCTGTGTGTTATCACTACACTTTCCGCCAGGCCCCGAGGAGAAGCGGTTTTCAATCAAATTGCACAGAAATAGGTCTGTATTGATGCATTTTAAAGACTCCGGCAGCACTACAGCCTCTCATACAGTGTTTGGGGCGTAATGTGGACGTGCAGCCTGGCGTAATGACGCGCAGGTCAGACTGCGAGGTGTCAGTCGGGGCAAGGATGAATTCGGGACACGTGGGACAGGATTCGGGATTCGGAACACATGCGTGAATTTCGGGACTGTCCCGAATTTTTTCGGGACGTCTGGTCACCCTAGTCCCAGATCCAACAAGCAAATAAACGTACAATGACCAGGAAACTAAATAAATAACTTTATCTAGTAGTTCATCAATATTATGTTTACAATCCATCCAAAGAAACAATTTGGTTCATCAATTGTCATTTCTACATTCACTCCAAGGCAGCAGGCGGCGGTAATGCACCTAAAATTTACGTACCACCAACACAGCGGTAAAAAGCAGAAATAGACGCCTGTTCGAGCAACGCGAGCAAACTGGGGCAAACCATGGATCTATTATATTATGGGCAAACGCTGCAATGAGGTAATTAAGTGCAATTACATGAAATGTTGAAAGACTAAAAAATATGGAATGTGCAACAGCGATACTCTTTTTGTGTCTCTAACAGTTTAGGTATGGGAACTGCGTCGCGGAGCAAAGGAAAAGCCGACCAAGATGGAGGCTAGGCGGCGGCTAGGACTACCGTCCAGTTCGACTACACACTTGTACATGACTGTGTGGTTGATCCGCTGAAAGTACCACACTCTGAACCGGGTAGGCTAACATAAGTCTAGTCACGCTTTCTCCGTCATTTGGCAGCGAGCATCGGCCCAAATTGATAAGTAACAATTACGAGTCTTCACAAAGCCATATACAT
>JBBPFD010000071.1:38749-99859 GCA_038363315.1 Mugilogobius chulae
TCGAGGACGTCTGGTCACCTAGTCCCAGACTCCAACAAGCAATAACGTACAATGACCAGGAAACTAAATAAATAACTTTATCTAGTAGTTTCATTATATTATGTTTACAATCCATTCCAAAGAAACAATATTTGGTTCATCAATTGTCATTTCTAGATTGCACTCCAGAGCAGCAGGCGGCGGTAATGCACCTACAATTTACGTACCACCAACACAGCGGTAAAAAGCAGGAAATAGACGCCTGTTCGAGCAACGCGAGCAAACATGGGGCAAACGCATGGATCTATTATATTATGGGCAACGCTGCAATGAGGTAACATTAAGTGCAATTACATGAACTGGTTGAAAAGACTAAAAAATATGAAATGTGCAACGCGATACTCTTTTTGTGTCTCTAACAGTTAGGTATGGGAACTGCGTCGCGGAGCAAAGGACAAGGCCGACCAAGATGGAGGCTAGGCGGCTAGGACTACCGTCCCAGGCTTCGATTACACACTTGTACATGACTTGTGGTTGATCCGCTGAAAGTACCACACTCTGAACCCGGGTAGGCTCAAACATAAGTCTAGTACCTTTCTCCGTCATTTTGGCAGCGAGCATCGGCCCAAATTGATAAGTAACAATTACGAGTCCTTCACAAGCCATATACATAATTATTCAAAAATACACCACGATCAATGGCCCATGTAAATAGTAATAAGTATGTGGAGTACTGCAACGTAAAATACTGTACACAACAGTAGTTTTTATGAAGAATAACTAAATGTGTTAAATTGCAGATCATGGCTTACTGAATATTGTTCAGGGGTTAAAACTATTAGACCTAACTCTGGTTCAGAAAACACTAGCAGGTCAATATTAAGGTTAAACACGTTGTTGTGCCATATGCTACAGTAAGGCAGTAAATAATTTATTTAACTCTGTAATTATGCTTTAAAATATCTTGCTGAACACTCCATACAACATCAGTCTTGACTGGAATCATTCTTGGTGCTTATAAAAATTGCAATGGCCTTAATTTAGTTATTTTATTTTAATGCTTTTCATACATTGAGTCTAACACAGCCTATGCATCTATTCCTTTTGGAACTGTATGCTTTTTTTTTGCAGGATGACTGTCATCAGCTTGGCGTGTTGGGTTGGATGGTTCCACTCCTGGATACACTCCATGATGGAAGTGTCCAGTCTTTACCTGAAAGGTTTTACAACCTCTTCTACTCCTCTGCCCTGAAACGACACAAAGCCCCAAAGGGTCTGGAGGAGATCAGTCTACGGCACTTCTCTAATGGACCTGAAGCCCAGGCTGTTGTAGACAGGGTCTGCAGAGTTGAGTTTGATGTGTCCATCTTCTTCTGGCCAGACTTCATAGATTCTCCATGAAGTTCAGCTCAGGTGAGTTTGCAAACCAAACAAGCACCGCAACACTATAGTTTGTGAACCAGCTTTTGGTCTCTTTGCTCGTGTCCACTGGAGCCAAATCCTAGTGAAACATGAAATCAGCATCTTCACAAAGCCCGTCAGCAGATAAAGCAATCTTGTTCTAAATGTCCTGTAGATCCTACAGTGACAGAGGAAAAAACTCATTGGATTAACAGCAGCAGATGATATGTATCAACTAAACATTTAAGGCTCAGGAAACTTTTACAGATGTTAGGACTCCAGTGTTCACTTGTGAAGATGATGATTTCATGTGTCAGCGGGACTTGGCTCCTCCCATGCAGCCAAGAGATCTAAAGCTGGTTCTATGACCAGGGTGTTCCTGAGCTGGACTTTATGGAGAATCTTAGAATATGTCCAGAAGATAATGAGAGAAACCAAGCCAACTCTGCACAGGGCAGTGCCACAGACGGTTGCGGTAACTCATACTAAAGAAGACCAGATCACGTACTGGAGCACTGAAATGAACATACTCAACAAAAATCAAGCATTTCAGAATATTATTTTTGCCATCTTAAGCCCTAGCAATCAAAATTTGAAATGAATGATTTTACTTTGTGTTACTAGTCTCTATTATACGCTGGTTTGGCTTTCTGAATTGATTCACAATAAATAAAGAATTGTTTTCCTGATATTTGGTTCCTCTTATGCATAGCCTACACCAAAATGGCCTAGTGTATGTTTGATGTGTAAACTATAGTTTACTGAGCTGAGTTACTTGTGAGTAATGTCACAAATCAGGCAATCGTCTTGATTTTTTTTTTTATGTTACAGAATCAAGCTACTCCACTTAAGAGCCTCACCACCTGTGGAAATCTCATTTCTTCTGCACAATCCTTCTCGCATTTTCAGATTTTTCTTATTCTTTCCCACTGGAATCCGTGTCAAGGCAGAAAGTTGCTGTTGGTCACACAGTCAAACAAGAAGATAATATATTAAACAAAGAGCAGTGGGTGGCATCAGCAGTCTGTGAAAATTGTACTTTTGATGTTTTTCTTTTTTCAGAGTCTGTGTTAATTTTACAGCTATGTTGTAGACTTAAAATAGATACTTTTTTTGGATGGATATGTTAGGTTCACAGATGAAATGCTGTTGCATGTTAATTCAATTCAGTTTTGTTGTCAATGTCATGGGTACAATGAAATTTGTAAATGCATTTGTGGTTAAAGACTCCTTTACACACATCATACACAGTCATTCCTGTATGAGTTCAGTTCTGTCATGGCTATTTTTCAATCTGGACAATGCACCCAAATCTACATTCTGAGGCAGCAGAGAGATGAACTGATGACCTGTAGGCCTATGGAGCTGGTCCTCCAGAATGGTGTTGGCTCTACAGAGGCAGAGTCCTGAAGATGTGCTCCAGAGGTGGCAGCTGCCTCCCATTCTGCTTCTGAACAGCTTGCATACCATGCAGCTAAGCAATAGGCCTATGTTTAAATGCTTTCCACACAGCAGGGACAGAAGGACACGAGCAGCTCCATTGACAGGTTGATGTTTCTTAATGTCTGGAGAAAATGGTCATCACAAAAAATGGTCAGCAGTGATACTGATTTTTCATGTGAGGTCCTCAAAATGTAATGGTTAGTTCAGGAATTTAAAACTTGCCACTTGTTCTACTCTCTGCTAAATTTGATTGGAGGGCAGGTACCTAGGTACCTATGAGCTCCTGAGCCAATAATTAACTCTTGTTTTGTATATATTCAGAATTTAGTTAGCTGCACACCAATCTGTTTTACATGTCCTAATCTCTATTGAATAGCTACCATTAGATACCTATGTTTTTTTCTCAGCTTTTTGTTTATGGACCACATATTTGCTCAGGTGTTCTAAATGGTAAAGGTATTTGAATAAATCTATGAATAATAATGAGACTTAATTTTCAATAAGCTTTTCTAAGGATAGGACATGTAACTCGACATGAAGACAACATAACGACGCAGATTGACTACATCATGTAGCATAAGAACATGATGACATGGTCAGACCACGTTGTAAGACGACATTTAGCACATCAACATGACAATAGCCTACATGACGACATGGTCAGACGACATTTAGCACATCAACATGACGACAATACATGACGACATGGTCAGACGACATTTAGCACATCAACATGACGACATGGTCAGACGACATCTAGCACATCAAAATGACATGGTCAAACGACATCTAGCACATCAACATGACGACATGGTCAAACGACATCTGCACATCAAAATGACATGGTCAAACGACATCTAGCACATCAACATGACGACATGGTCAAACGACATCTAGCACATCAACATGACGACATGGTCAAACGACATCTAGCACATCAACATGACGACATGGTCAGACGACATCTAGCACATCAACATGACGACAATACATGACGACATGGTCAGACGACATTTAGTACATCAACATGATTACATGTCCAGACGACGACACAAAGACAACGACATAAGACGACAGGTGGACAGATGAGGACGACCTAGTTTAACAACAACAAATATACAGACGTGGACGACATAACAGAACAACAAGTCGACATAACAACGCGCTATATCGACATAACATAACGACAGAAAGACACAAAGTCAAACGACACATTTTTGGCACAAACGGTACCCCATAGTATAATTAATATAATACATCCATGTTTGTAACGCTTGAAGTAGGCGTTTGAGCTAGCTAAAAGGTAAAGTGAACAAGTTAGCAGTGATGTAGTGTAATGCTAACGACAGACCTCTGAAGGTGTGTTTCTGAGCTTCTAACACTATTAACCACCAAGCATAGCCTCCATGTGGAGGAGAAGACACTGACATAATGAATACATTACTGCACATTGGTATATTATGCCCTCCGTTAGCGTGCTTGTAAGAAATGCTAATGTGTAGACATAGCGCTAAGCTAACTCCGGCTAGCATTGGTTAAGTGGTCACAAGCAGGGCTGAAGAATGGCAAATCTCGCGTTTAAGCATGTATATGCTACAATAAATATCAGACGGTGTCACTTCATAAATTAAGTGCCTGTGTTACATCAAAAGTGATAGAAAATAGTAAAATAATTACCAAATCGGCTGCTGCCACTGGTCGCCATGTTCGTAGTGGACTTGCTAGAACTCAGATCGAATGACATGTGAGCGATTGCTAAGCCTTATGGTGCGTTCCAGGCAACTGGGAACTGGTATATGTGCCACCTCCCACTTGTAAAAATGCGCTGGAACACCACTCGAACTGGTTAATCCTAGTTGTGAACTGGGACCTGGTCGAGGAAGCCCCACTTCAATACGAGTTCAACAATAACCACAATACATTTATTTGAGGGGTTTAACTGACGCAAAAACAATGTAAACATTGATTACAGGTTATTTGCCGTTACTTTTGTTTAGCCTAAAGGTTAGCATTAGCCATAATGTTTACATACGAGTTGATTACGTTGGAACGCTCTGAACTGGGATCTGGTATTTTTCAAGTGAGAAATGTCCCAGTTCCCAGTTGCCTGGAACGCAGCATTAGTACCCCGGATGTAAGCAGAGGTTATTTTTCACTGCGAATTTAATGCGGCGAATTTAGATGATCGAATTTGAAGGGTCGAAATTATTGCATCGAAATTTTTACAGGTGAATTTTTAGTTTTGAATTTTTAAACACATTGAAAAGTATACACTGAAAATTCAATGCCTGAAATTCAGATAAAAAAATTCAAATGCTTTATTTCAGAGTAAAAAAAATTCACATAGAAAAATTCGAAGACATTTAAAATTCAAAATCTGATGACACAATTTATCTTCCATAGATGGCGCCCTTGTTCATAAACTTTGCCACTTACGCAGTGCATCTTTAAAAACAGCTCTGCTTGTGTTTAAAATGAACCCTGGATATAATCACACGTTTAGCCTAAAACACTTATAATATCACTTATATAAATACAGGACAAATATATTGGAAGTATTTGTTGTTTTATCAAAATAGTGTTTTAAAGAAATACATGGAGGCTGCCCTTTTGCTGTGGTTGTGACATAAAATTGTGTTGTCAAGGTAACAGCTGGACGCCATATTCAGGGTGAGTCGCCCACGACCGCTGCATGTGTGGGCTTCTCTGAGGCTCTCCTCAGGTTCTCTCTTTGACTAGCAGATAACTAAGCAACATGAATTTCTTAGTTAAACCTTTTCAGTTTGAGCCGGAGTTTAGCCAAATACAGGAAGACGATGTAGAATCTAGTGACAGGGTCTCTAGAGAGGGAGACGGGTCTCCCGCGGGGCAGTCGACCGACAAACTCATTGAGCTAAAGGGAACGCTCCCCTTAGCTCAGTTTGTTTGTGGCTTCTTATACCTGAGGGGAGTGAGTTTATCCCATACCACCACACACTTCTCCATACTAGTCCCTCGTGTGGGCCTACACCGGTTACACTCACCCCCCTAAACTCACACCACTCAGGACAATCCGGGTCACGGCACCAAGTGTGACCGGTTGGGTTTTTGCCTCTCTGCGTTGTGTTGTGTCCTGAGCGGGAGTCGAACCCGGGTCTCCCGCGGGGCAGTCGACCGTCAAACTCATTGAGCTAAAGGGAACGCTCCCCTTAGCTCAGTTTGTTTGTGGCTTCTTATACCTGAGGGGAGTGAGTTTATCCCATACCACCACACACTTCTCCATACTGGTCCCTCGTGTGGGCCTACACCGGTTACACACTGTCAGTGGTGTTTTTGTGGAACTGTTCACTGATGGAACTGAAGGAGTAACCATGGCAACACTATTTATTGGAGCTATTTGTCTTTCTTTAGTTTAAGTTTTTGCTACGTTTATTATGTTTTTGCTAAAGTTAATGTTTGTCTATTTTCCTTTTTTCGTGTTTGTTTATTCATTGTTTAGCTTAGTTTATTTAGTTTAGTATTTCTAATTTTGTTTTTTAGTCACAGGGTTTATGATTTGCATAAATAGGGGAAGGTGGGAGGACGCAGCGGGCAATGTGGGGCACAAGGTTTTTTACCAGCGTGGAGAGGCTGTTGTGAGCTTGCCATGATGACGTGAATAAATCACCCTCAGATGCATCTTTCTGGTCTTGGATTCCTTTTATTATATGCTGCGTAAAGCCTGGTATTGCCCCAGTGACCTTTTGGTTTGTTTTGGTTTGGTTAAGTTAGGTTAAATTAAGTTAAGTTCTTTAGTATGTTTTGGACAAATTGCCACAACACTATTTTATGTCATTTTATAAAAAATAGTAAGCAGTTATATATTTGTTTCCAATTTATTCTAGTAAACATGACCAGTACTAGCATTTTAGCCAGATTTATCTTCATAGTCAGGCTTCCCTTTTAGTCTCTCCATGGACTAGCACCAAAATACATCTCTGACATGTCAGTGCCTTATGAAAACTAACTTCAACTGTGTCGAGACTAAAGAAAACTAGACAACATACTTAGAAAAGTCCTAAATGTAAATTAAGTAATCCACATTTTATTGAAGTGAGCAGTTTAGTTTAGTTTGAATCTATATCGTCTTGGTTTGCTCAGTCTAATAACTCTGACCTCAACTATTTAAACTATTTAAACTATGAAGGAAGTAGAATGTTATTGAAGTTCCAGCCAGTTGAGTGTAATGTGTCATGTGAGCAGCAGAGGGAGACACAGATCGACTCCACGTGTGGAGAACAGAGCTTATAAACAGGAGAGCGATGGCCGCAGCAAAGACGCCCAAGGTCAAAGCCGATCGGCCTTGGGCCAGGAGACCCTGACGAAAACCCAAGACATCCTGAATAGTGCAGGAGAGGGGATCCACCGACCTCTCTGTGCACCATGTGGCAAACAACTGCCATCGTAGCCTGTAGGCCCTAATCGTCGAAGACGCACGGCCTCCTTGAATAGTCGAGACTACAGCAGACGGGAGGCCTAAGCCTAATCACCTTCCTTCTCAGCTTCCAAACCAAGAGCCTGTGGCCTAGGATTGGACGTGAGTAAAGGGCTCCCTGGGCCTGAGTCAGCGTGTCTGGCGAGTCCGGGAGGGGCCAAGGTCCCCCTGTGCCATGGACACCAAGTCCGGGTACCACCCGCACTTGGACTGTCCGGGGCCACAACCAGGATTGTAGCCTGTCTTCCCTGACTCTGTGGAACAGTGGAGGGAGGAGCCAGAGGGGGGGAAATGCATAAAAAAGACCCCTTGGCCAAAGTCGGTGCGCCAACGCGTCGATGCCCAGAGGAGGCTCGTCCCCTGGTCTGAGTGAGAACTACAGGGGCATAGAGTGTTTTCTGCACTGACGAACAGGTCGGCCACCGGGTGGCTGAACTGTTGCCAAACCTGCGCCGCCACCAAAGGGGCTAGGCTCCATTCGTCGCGGGCTGCTCCGCTCCTGGACATTCTGACCGCGACTACGTTGAGAATGCCAGGGATGTGCCGGGCCCTCGGGGAAAGGAGGTGAATGATGGCCCATAGAAAGATCTCAGGCCGACCTCCTGTGGAGCGAGGGAGATCTTGTTCCCCCCTGTCTGTTCAGATAAGCCACCACAGTCGTGTTGTCTGACCGGACTAAGACGTGGTGTCCCTCCAGTTCCGCTCTGAAGTGCAGGAGAACGTTCCTCACTGCCTCCATCTACAGGACATCGATGTGCCTGGGTGTCGGAGACCAGGTACCTCCGTGTAATGGGGGACACAACCTGCCGCACAAATAGCTCAGAAGAACCCGGTCGGTCCAGAACTTGATATCTTCCGTGCGGGCATAGCCATGTCCTCCTGTCGTGCACCGGGTGCAACCTGCGACGGGAGTACCACCGAGGCGTCTCATGGGCAGTAGGCCAGCTGTGCCACTGGTTGGGCCACTGCTATCAATCCGAGAAGCGATTAAATCTGATGGGACCGGACTAGCGTCTTTCAAGCACAGTCTGTTGACCACAAAGCCCAGCTTGGAGATGTAATCCAGCACCACCTCCGTGTGAGCCTGAGCCTCCCGATGGGAGGAGGCCAGGATGAGCCAATGGTTGGTTCCAATACAACGCAGCAGGTCCAGCGCCGCCTCCATGCACTTTCTCCAAGTGCCAGCGAACAGCCAAACGGGAGTCGGCAATATTCGTTGCATCTCCTAGCTACGGAGAAGTGGTGGAACCTCAGAAACAATGGAAACCTGGAAGCAAGCCTCCATGAGGTTTACAGTCATTCAATCGCCCTGACTGACACACTTAACAGGTGTCGTGTGGTCAGCATGCGAAACGGCCTCTAGGCTATGCATCCGTAGAGGACATGCAGATCCAAAAAGCCGAATGCCGCTGCTTTTCTTGGCAAACCAAGAAGTACGGGGAGTAGAAACTGTTTTATGTCGGCCTTCCATGTAGATAAAGGCTTGCCTGACCAGCCAGTCCCTACACACTTTGACAGACACTTTACAAACTGTGAGGGTCTGGGAGCGGAGCGCCAAGGATCAATTTTGTGGGCAGCCTTTCCGAGCGCTGAGTCAACCAATCACAGAAAACCCGGAAATTCCACCAAAACAGCGACACAATGTTTTCGTAAACATGTAGCGCGAGGATTTTTTCAGTCTGAAGCCCCTCAACACGGTTTGCTGCTCAGGTTTTAAGGAATTAATACGTTCATTGTTCAAAACCGAAGCACGAGCCGAATCAACTACGTTCGCCTTCTTGAATGTTTTGAAATGGGGCTTGCAGGCAACTTTCGACTTTTTAGTATCACGTGTCAGAATCGCCGTGCTTGATTGGATCGTCCTAACATCGGAGGTGGTAATAATTGGCCAAGGCTCGAGTTTCAGACCCTTCTGCATTCAAACAGAATGTAGGAGGGGCTGGCTGGTCAGGCAAGATAAAGGCCAGTAGCGAAGCCCGAAGAGGGCTACGCACATACTCATAGAACTACAGTTACGTAAGTAACAAAAATTTCTCTGCTCTCTCCGCCAGCACCTCCACTCCTGCGCCACGTAACAGGAAGGAGGAGACGCGCAGATCCAAAAGGGCCGTATGCCGCCGCACTTCTTGGCAACCAAGAAGTACGGGGAGTAGAAGCCGTTCTATGTCGGCCTTCCATTAGATGAAGGCCAATAGCGAAGCCCGCAGAGGGCTACGCACAAACTCATAGAACTACAGTTACGTAAGTAACTAAATTCTTTCTGCTCTCTCTGCTAGCACCTCCACTCCCGCGCCACGTAACAGGAAGGAGGAGACGCGCAGATCCAAAAAGGGCCATATGCCCCCGCACTTCTCGGCAACCAAGAAGTACGGGGAGTAGAAACCGTTCTATGTCGGTCTTCCATGTAGATAAAGGCCAATAGCGAAGCCCGTAGAGGGCTACGCACAAACTCATAGAACTGCAGTTACTTTCTCCGCTCTCTCCGCTTACACATCGTAGCAGGAGGGACGGGAGCCATGGCAGAAGCTTGGACCTGCCCACTGTGTCTGTAAAGAGGGGGGGGGGGTGCTCGGAAGGGACTAGCAGACGAGAACCGGTCATAACGTTGCACCCGCACAGTCTGCGCCTCCCCTAGGGAATGTGGAGATAGACAAGCATTCCGCCGAGATGCTGTCAAGCTCCGGGCAGAGGCCGAGCGCTCACAGACTTGCCCCTGCTCCTAATGCTGGAAGGGACGAGCAGGCGTCTGATGCCGCGGCGCTACACTAACTGTAAGAGGAGAGGATCTATAGACTGTAGACTCTCCTCCATAGCACGAGGGGAAGCGCGTCGATGCGCGACCCCTACAAGCCTGCACATGCCCCTGCGCGCCGCGGGACAGCGCAAGAAGGCGTTTGGCATGTAACTCCAACAGCAATAGCAGCTGGGGGACCGTCCGCAGCCAGGACAGGTGGAGCGCGCGTCCCCTGTCGCTGCGTAGCACTGACCAGGGAGGGAGTGGAGACGTGGATGGGAACTCCGCTGCTCCTGCATGTGTGACCCTGTGAGAGGGAGCGCATCAGAGCGCGCCCTATACGGTCCTGCACTACACAAATTCGCATCCTCAAAGCAGAGCGAGGAGCGGGGAAAAACATCTACATAAAAATTAGTAAATGGAGATGATGCACAGAAGCCTGTCTTCTTCTCACATGCTTTCTAATAAGAGCAGATAGGGGCAGAACACGGCGCCCTGCTACCAGAGCAGTAGCGGTGGGTAAAGAACTGTCTTTACCCTGGACAGCTATCTGAGCTGCTGGAAACTCCGCCCTCACGACAGCGGCGGTGAAGTACGAGGTTCTCACCAACGTCTTCTTCCCTCAGCGAGAGTGGGGGGTCACCGTCAACCTCTGCCCTTTCCTGACGCACTCATCCACACCGCGACACTCAGCAGGGATGAGAATGACAGAGCAGCTGGAGCCAGCATTGGAGTGAGCGCCAGCATGAACAGCCTAGCAGAAACGCTACCAGAGCGTGTCTGTAGCATGGGGAGAGGTAGCTCTAAATCATAACCTAAAGAGCCTCTCCTCTCTCGTACAAGCTCCAGATGAAGAAGAAGCGCGCCGCTCCGGTCTCGCGCTCCTGATCTGTGGGAGCCGGAGTCTGAAGAACAGAACGCCGCAGCCGCGAGAGCGTGTCTCGAGGAAGAGCGGCTCCTCCTCCTTCTGTCCCGAGCAGAAGAGCGAAGCAGCGGGACAGCTGCTTTTCTGATGGTCCTAGAGGGAAGACAGATCCAGCCAGAGGTGTCTGCCGCCCACCTGTGCCGCGCACCCAGACCTACGCATATGGCGAAAGCTTGTGACATGCAGAGGAAAACAGCCAGCGTGGTCCGCAGCCAACTAGGCCCTGCGCTAGTTGCTAGCTAATGCTACGGCCTGTGTAGCATTAGCATAGCAGCTGTACACAATACAGTCGTCAGCCTGTCTCGGGTTGGAGTAGAGGCTTACCGCCAGGTCAGAGCGAGGCAGAGGGAAGCAGAGACAAACTGATTCCGTCCTGCGCTACTTAGAGCTAGTTGCTAGCTAATGTTACGACCTGTGTAGCATTAGCATAGCAACAATAACACGACACCGCCGTCAGCCTGTCTCGGGCCGGAGTTGAGGCTTACCGCCGGGCCAGAGCGAGGAAGAGGGAGATACATCCTGATCCCGTCCTCGATGGATGAAACCCCCGACTTAATGCACCGGTACTGCACACAGCAATATGCTAGCACGGGAATTGTCGCCAGCAGCAGGAGGCGCCGCGTCGTCGTCTGAGAGGAGAGACGCCATGTCTTCCTTCTGGGGGACAATGCGGAGGGAAGGAGGCGCTGGAGTCTTGCTCGGCGAGTCTGCAGCACGGACCGGAGACACCGCCTTCCCCTCAGACATCTCCGGGTCTGGACCGAGATGCTCCGGGGATTCGGGGCTCATGAAGACACGGCGCTGCTCTCGCTTCTCCCTGGGAAGTGAGAGGCAGGCAGGGCAGTCCTATGCAGTGTGCCGCCGAAAGGAGGGGAGGAAACAGACGTCGTGTCGGTCCTCGGGGAGAAGAGGGTCTCACATCTGCCGTACCCACGGTGCTCGACACCGGAGGGTGACAGTCTTCGAGCTGGTGAGTACGGCGAATCCAAATCTTGATTGTAGAGAGTAAATCGTTCTTAAAGAACATGTTAAGAGATCTTCAAGTGCTGAGTGAAAAGAAGGGCGAGCGATAGTGGACAGGGCCTTATATACGGCCAGTGGGGGAACCACGTCCCCATGATTGGAGCGATACAGGGCCGGAGTGGGACTCATTTTCAGCCCGGGAAATGTTTTAATGGACCAGCCCTCTGACAAATAAAAATGTAAATATGTATGCGATTATTCATATTATTTTTTACTTTTATTATCAGAATCAGAATCAGAAAGAATTTTATTGCCATTGTCAGTGAACAAACAGAATTCACAGACTAGGAACTAATGTGCAACATATAACACAGAAAACATATAACACAGAAAACACAAATAAAGAATCTAAAGAGTAAAAAATATCAAATATAGTAAAAATATTTAAGATATATAAAATCAAGTATAAGGGCATGCAAAAATAGGCCAATAAAAATTAGGCAATAAAAATATACACAGTAATCAGAACAATCAAAACAACAGTGCAATCTGTCAGTGCAAGAGGTAAGATAATACTAACATAATGAATAAATGAACGAATGAATAAAGTGAATAAAGTGACAGGTGATGATGTGACTGTTAAAGTGACAATGCAGGAGATCAACAGAGTCGCAGGTTTATGGAGTGTTCATGAGTCCTACAGCAGAAGGAAAGAAACTGTTCTTGTGACGTGAGGTTCTGGTCCGGATGGACCGTAACCTCCTGCCCGAGGGGAGTGGCTCAAAAAGTCTGTGTCCAGGGTGAGAAGGGTCAGCTGCTATCCGACCTGCACGAGTCCTGGAGACGTACAGGTCCTGGAGAGATGGAAGGCTGCAACCAATATAGGTGCTCAAAATGAATGGGTTATTTAGCGCTCCAGCAAAGTCAACTGAATCTTTATTATTTTTTTATATAACATGGTTTTGATGTAATTCAGGGGGTCTGGGGGAATTCTCCCCCAGGAGGATTTTTAAAAATTCTGTGCTATTTCCTGCATTTTGGTGAGTTTTAGATGTGATATTCCTATTATGTGATGTAGCCTAATTTTACTATAATTAAAAAAGACATGAGTCAGTTTATTAACAGTATAATTATTATCAAATTCTAATATCAATTTTACATTTTTCATGTTAGATGAGCCCCCCTTCAAAGGTCCTCTTTTTTTTAAACCGGCCCTGCTCTTCCCAGCGCAGACTGTGGAGAGGCACGGAGCCATTACGCAGTAGTGACAGTGGAGCTGGGGCTGTAGAAGCTCTAAAAACACCACAAACTTCACAAACTTGGATCAGGACGTCTGAATTCATGTTTAGTATCATTTTTACATCTCCTGTGTCTTGAGACAGTGAATGAAATGCTTCGTAACGTCCCGTCAAATTCCGCGCACCCGCCCCATTGAAATGAATGGCAATTTTCAGTAAAGGCGAAAACAATCATAACTCCGTGAATCTGAGGTCTATCTTCGTGAAAGAAAAAGTGGCTGAAAGCTTGCGAGTAGTAGAGTGTCGCTGTGGACTTCAAAACACTCACAGGGCTCAGGATTTCTAGTTTAAGTAGGAGGGATCAGCCAGGTTACAGCACAGCAGCTTTACACACATGCGGCTCTCTCTCTCCCTCATGTCGGCGAGAGGGAAAGAGAGAGAGAGAGCGTGGAGGCCAAATGTTTCTGAATGAACCAAAGAGCCGCACTTTGATTGGTCAATAGCCGCATGCGGATCGCAAGCCTCGGGTTTGCCAACCCTGCTCTAGAGCGACTGACTGCCCTCTTGCTTTCAGCACGTCTCTGCGTCTTGGTCCAACCCGACAACAGAACGGGAAATGTGGGCTGACTTGGGACGGGGCTCGGGCCGCTCCAGTCACATCTGTACAAACTGCACTGACATGTACGTGGGCCACACCGGCCCTCGAAGCCCCCGGCCCTTCGGGAAGTCTCCCGACTCTCCCGATTAGCCACGCCGGGCCTGGAGCGGTACATTGTTTGATTTTCAGGTGCGAGGCGCTGCCTCGAGTGTTAGCCAATAGCGAAGCCCATAGAGGGCGTAGCACATACGACATGTTAATAGACATGTGTCTTAATTTACTTATGACACCAATAGATTTTGTTACTTTTTGTTCAACTTGTTCTTTCCAACCCAACCTATCCTCAATCCAAACTCCTAAAAAGCATGTCATTGAGACTTTCCTTATATTGTGATTATTATTTGTACATTTTTACAAAATCAGTATTATATTTTTGTTTACAACAAATATAAAACTTAACTTTCCTACATTAAATGTCAATTTATTTATTTACTTGTTATTGCAGTACATTTGTGTTTTGTCAGAAAATCTCTTTTCTCATTCAAAATGCATGTTGTTATTTATCAATTATTAGAAAATAAAGACGTAGGAATAAAAGGCCTTTAACTGTCATTTGCTGTGAGGAAACTAGTCCCATAGGACCACAGTCTGACACCTGCACCTTCTTATTCAATGTTTTTCTTTTCTGACATGGATCCACCTGGACCTGACCCGGGTCTAAACCCAGACCTAAACCTGCTCCAGACTCTGTGTCTATGAGAAGTGACCGGTCCAAAAGTTATCCTCCAAACTTTAGAGAAGCTCCTCCTGAAGACCAGAGGTAAGACCTTGTTAATCCAGAGCTCTGAAATGTTCTCAGGACAGCGCCACCTGCTGCTCATCCTTCATCAGTGCAAACAGTGCTCCTGTGTTTGAATGGAGCTGCTCTCAGTCTGAGACAGATGAGTTCAGTGGGACAGGATCACAGGGTTTTCTACAGATTGTACAGAGTCTCAGAGAATCAGCTGCTCTGAACCAGGACTGCTCTGAACACTGGAGATTAGGTTTATTATGGCTTTGGATTTATGTCATTCTTGAGAATCAGGACAAAAACAGACTTTAAACGTGACTTTTTAAAAAGAGAAGAGAAACCTTTAGTATAAAGTCCTTCTGTTGCATAAATGTGTGAACTCTGTGGTGTTGATGTTGGTGAGTTTTAGGTTTAGTGCTGCAGCACCACTGCTCTTTATCAAACACTGAGCTGTCTTTTAGAACTCTGTTTTATTGTCTCCTGTCTTATTGTGATCTTTGATGGACCATGAGACTAAAGTCAATAAATGATGATTGTATTGTTTCACAGGGAGCCAGGCCCAAAGGAGCAGCTGGACGCCATATTCAGGGTGAGTCGCCCACGACCGCAGCATGTGTGGGCTTCTCTGAGGCTCTCCTCAGGTTCTCTCTTTGACTAAACCTCTTCTCTTATTGTTCTGTTCCAGCGTCTGGAGAAGGACGTCCTGACTTTTGTCACTGAGCAGCTGCAGAGGCTCCACAGGCTCCTGGCCTCAGATTACCCAGAATGCTCTGAGAGTGAGGAGGAGGAGCAGAGCAGCAGAGAGGCGGTTCTGAACATCACCCTGGACTTCCTGAGGAGGATGGACCAGGAGCAGTTGGCCCAGCGCCTGCAGCACAGTAAGAACTATGTTACTGTCCATCTGAGGAACAGCTCCTGGATCTGATCTGTTTAACTGAACTTTACAATAAAAATACATGATTTACTCACATCTGAGTGAAGATGTTTTCACAAATCAGAAGGAGCTTGAGCTGACAGTGGTTTGTTTCTCTGTTTGTGTCTTTATTCAGAATCTGCTGTTGGAGTTTGTAAAGATAAAATGAAGTCACATCTGCAGCAGAGGTTCAGTCGTATGTTTGAGGGCGTGGCTAAAGCAGGAGACTCCGCCCCCCTGAACCAGATCTACACAGAGCTCTACATCACAGAGGGCGGAGCCTCAGAGGTCAACCAGGAACATGAGGTCAGACTCGTGGAGAGTGCGTCCAGGAGAGCAGCCGCTCCAGAGAAAACCATCACATGTGAAGACATCTTTAAAGCCCGCCCACATTCACCAGAGCCAATCAGAGCGGTGCTGACGAAGGGCGTGGCCGGCGTGGGGAAAACAGTTCTGACTCAGAAGTTCAGTCTGGACTGGGCTGAAGGCAGGGCCAACCAGGAGCTGCAGCTGCTGTTCCCGTTCACTTTCAGAGAGCTCAATGTGCTCAGAGACACACAGTTCAGCCTGGTGGAGCTGCTGCACCACTTCTTCAGTCCATCCAAAGCTCTCTGCAGCTTCCAAAAGCTCCAGGTGCTCTTCATCTTTGACGGTCTGGACGAGTGCAGACTTCCTCTGGACTTTGGCCAAACCCGGGTCCTGAGCGACCCCACAGAGTCTGTCTCAGTGGACGTGCTGCTGGTAAACCTCATCAGGGGAAGCCTGCTTCCCTCCGCTCTCCTCTGGATTACCACACGCCCCGCAGCAGCCAATCAGATCCCTGCTGAGTGCGTCTCCATGGTAACAGAGGTCAGAGGGTTCACAGACCTGCAGAAAGAGCAATACTTCAGCAAGAGGTTCACAGACGACACAATCATCTCCCACATCAAGAGCATCCGCAGCCTCTACATCATGAGCCACATCCCGGTCTTCTGCTGGATCCTCTCCACAGTTATACAGAAGCTTCTGGAACAAACAGAGAAACCAGAGCTGCCCCAGACTCTCACACAGATGTACGTCCACTTCCTGGTGGTGCAGGCCAAAGTCCAGAACATCAAGTATCAGCAGGGATCAGGAGCAGACCTTCACTGGACTCCAGAGACCAGGGAGATGGTGCTGTCTCTGGGAAAACTGGCCTTTGAGCAGCTGCAGAAAGGAAACCTGATCTTCTACGAGAGTGACCTGAGCGAGTGTGGGCTGAACGCTGCAGCGGCCTCAGTGTACTCCGGAGTGTTCACACAGGTCTTTATAGAGGAGCCAGGCCTGTACCAGGACAAGGTCTACTGCTTCATCCATCTGAGTGTGCAGGAGTTTCTGGCTGCTCTTCACGTCCATCAGACCTTCTTCAGCTCTGGACAGAACCTGCCGTCACCACCACACTCCTCTGAGAGTCCTGAGTCTGAGGCAGCCTTCTACTGCTCTGCTGTGGACCAGGCCTTACAGAGTCCAAACGGACACCTGGACCTGTTCCTGCGCTTCCTCCTGGGACTGTCTCTGTCGACCAATCAGAAGCTGCTGCAGGGTCTGGTGACTCAGACAGGAAGTAGCTCAGGGACCAATCAGAACACAGTAAAGTACATCAAAGAGAAGCTGAATGAAAAGGGTTTGTCTGCAGAGAGAAGTCTGAACCTGCTCCACTGTCTGAACGAGGTGAACGACCACAGTCTGGTGAAGGAGATACAGTGGTACGTGAGAGAAGGAAAGTTCTCTAGTTTAAAATCTCCTGCTCAGTGGTCGGCTGTGTCCTTCCTCTTACTGTCCTCAAACTCAGATCTGGAGGAGTTTGACCTGAGAAAATACGGTGCCTCGGAGACAGCTCTCCTGGGTCTGCTGCCGGTGGTCAAAGCCTCCACCAAAGCCCTGTGAGTCCAGACTGTGTTTAAACTCTTGTGTCATGGTTCTAGTCTCTAATGTCCCTCTCTGTCTCAGTCTTTGTGCCTGTGGACTGTCTCCTCACTGCTGTGGTCCTCTGGCCTCACTCCTCAGCTCCTCCAGTCTCACACACCTGGATCTCAGTAACAACGACCTCCAGGACTCAGGAGTGGAGCTGCTGTGTGACGGACTGAAGAGCGCCCCCTGCAGACTGGAGACTCTCAGGTGAGACGCTCCCATGATGCACTCTGCTCCTTGTGTCCACATGAGTGTAATGCTGTGTGTCTTTAGGCTGTCTGGATGTCTGGTCTCACAAAGGGGCGGGGCTGCTCTGGCCTCAGCTCTAAGCTCCGCCCACTCCTATCTGACAGAGTTAGATTTGAGCTACAACCATCCAGGCCCCTCAGCAGAGCTCCTGACCGCTCTACGGGACGACCCCCACTGCCCCCTGGACTCTCTCAGGTCTGCTCCTGGTTCAGTGGGTCTCTGGTCCATGGTTGGTCCAGGTCTTGGTCTCTGGTCTGGTCTAAACTGGACTTGTGTGTTTCAGGTTGGATCCTGCTGGAGAACAGTGGATGGTCCCAGGTCTGAGGAAGTGTGAGTCTCTGTATTTCATTCACTTCATCAAAACAATAACATTATGTAACTTATCAGACTTCTGCTCTTCACAGTTTTAGAGGAAATATATGTATATCTGACCTCACAACAAAGAAGACCACCAAACACAAATACAGTCACAAGTTTGACATTTTATTCATTGCAGAGGATCACTAATAGAATGAGGTAGATTAGTGCTAGGGCTGTGCAATCAATCAAATCAATTCTGATTATTGATCTAATGGATTGGATTCAAACAGTGTAATGGAGGAGCCTAATGGGGATTATTAACATGAAGTCATAGGTGTGTTCATAAACACATGTATGTGTTTCCTTGAGTGGGAAAGTTACTCACAGATGGAGCTTTTACACTTTTACATTGACAACAATCTATTTGTGTGAGATTCTGTGTGGCCTTTTTCATTTTCTCTCTTCACTCTCTGTGAATGCTCTGCCTTCTGTTCCAGCAAAGAATCATTAGAATAACAGTGATTTCAATTATGATTTACTGTATATAATCCTGGAGCCGAGTGCACCAGCTGGACGTAAGTTAAGTCGGTCTTAACTCTTACGCCAGGCTTAGCTACGTCCGACGTAGAAAATAAAGTTAGTCCCGAGTGCACCAGCTCAACTTAAGACCAGTCGTAGCTGCACCTGGTCGTAACCTGCGCGTTCACGAGAAAACATAGAATTCTGTGCTTGTTGCCTGGAAACATCATAAAGTCTCCAGCTTAACAGTGAAAATTATCCATAAAGTTGTGTTATTAATTGATTAGAAGTAGCTGCATGTGTCTTATCAAACATACAGACATAATAAAATTATATAGGCTTATTTATGACTCTGTGTGCCCCTATTTGTTAGCGCAACGTTAGCTTAAAAAAACGTCACAGTTAAATTCCTACTGTAGGCCCTATTTGAATTTTACAGAAGCCTTTATTTTATAAATGACACACACTGCGCTTCTGTGTCCATGGCTGGCTCTGTGAGTCGGGTTTGTCTTACCCATATCAGTATCAGGCATTTTCACTATAAAGCACCACCAGCATCGATTTGCTTCGACTTGTTTTATAAATTATAGTATTTACGATACAACAAGTAATGTTAACTGATGTCCCCTTCTTATAGCAGGTTAGACTACGTCAACCACTTTACACACAAACACTCGCGCACACACAACTTGAGCTTGTACGCATATCCCGTGTACATTTGTTATGCCAAAATCAACACAGCTCGCTTCATTTTAAACTCTTAAAGTGTTGGAACAATCACCTGCAAAGGTGCGTTCTCCCACTCAATACACGGCAGCAGCTCATACGCACAGTCAGATGCCCATCCACGCGCTCGCCTCCCTAAATCTGAACACTTTCTGTCTGCTGTGTATGTCAAAATAAAGTTACGCAGCACGCACATCTGCTCAACACTTCTCCCACCAAGCAGCGTCTGCGTCTTTACGCACGTTTGAGCCTTTCCCAAATTACCCCGAGAACACTTACCGTACTGCTGTCTTGGTATGAGGAAACAAAGTGTGTGTCCACCTGTGTTTTTTCCGAGATCCCAAAACGTAGATCCATGGTGAAGTGTAAAAGTGTAAACTCCGTAAATTCTGATTTTAAAATCCAGTTAAACAAATCCAGTTTACAATCCAAACATTAGAAGCATTCGCAAGATTGTGGGGGAGAAACCAAAAATACTTTTCTTCGGAGATCCAATGCCAGGTGAGGTGCTGACGCTGCTCTCTCGTTCGCTCATCATGGGCATAAGGACACGCATCTCATCCGAGACCGACCGCTAGTCACACTAGTCACGGCGCAGTGCTCTGCCTGTCGGTGGACGTGACCAAATCAAAGCAGTGGGCAGCAGTTAAATGATCGCCCCCCTAGACTGGAAAGCTCGGACCGGCACAACGACGAGATAAACGCTGAAACTTTCCGGGCCCAGCAAACTCTGGGCTGGCCCCCGAGGAAAGTGCCACAGCCGCGCTGATGAAGCAGCAGCAGCAGCCTTTGGCCTGTGGTTGTCGCTGTTCACATTTGCCTGAGTTTACATGCCGCTGCTCACACCTTTCTCATGCGGTCTCAGGACCTACGCCTGCTTCACACTGGGCGTAAAAGTTACACCTGGGCGTAGCTCACACAGGGCTTACGTCTAGCTGGTGCACAGGTCGTAACTTTAGGCTGGTCTTAAGTTCCAGATTTACGTCGGACGTAGCTTAAGACCAGTCTTACGACCAGCTGGTGCACTCGACTCCTGATTATTATTTTGTCCATATTCGAGTAGCTTTAATTAGTCCAAAGCACAAGATTCAAATGTAGATAATATAGATCTCATCAGCTGTCTGTTGTGGATGTTTGGTGCTATTTAAATCTCCCAAATCTCAGAGTTTACGTCGTCTAACTTCTGTAGATCTTTATCATCTGGAATGAACTGATTTATCTCTGAAATAACTCATTCTTAAGCCTCATTGTCCCACCATAAACTACTTACTGTCCATTTTACAGGCTCAATACAGAACAACTAAAGTTTGGCAAATGAAATACTTGATACAGAGACAAAAATGAAAAAAAAATTTTTTTTACAGTTTTACACAGTTACATTTGAGTTTTAAAATGTGATAATAAAAACAAAACCATTGAACATTTAGTCAACATTTGTGTCTGTAAAAAATAACCCAAATGTAATATTGTTATAATTGACAGTATTATTTACTCTAATCGGGAGCTACAATCCTAAACATGTGATGTGTTTGTGTCCTCAGATTCCTGTGAGTTTTCTCTGGATCCAAACACAGCTCACAGAAAACTCAAACTGTCTGAGGACAAACGGACAGTGACCAGAGAGAGAGAGGATCAGCAGTATCCACATCATGAGGACAGATTTACAAACTGTGAACAGGTCCTGAGCTGCACTGGCCTGAGGGGGCGCTGTTACTGGGAGGTGGACTGGAGAGGGTGGGTTGATATAGCAGTGAGTTACAGAGGAATCAGATGGAGAGGAGAGATAGAGGAGTGTGAGTTTGGAGACAATGATCAGTCCTGGAGTCTGAGGATCATTGATGGATGTTACTCTTTCTATCACAACAACAGACACACAAACCTCTCCTTCTCCTCACGTCGCTCAGGTCGAGTGTCTGTGCTGTTGGACTCTGAGGCTGGATCTCTGTCCTTCTATAACGTCGGCTCTGATGGAAAACTGTCCCACCTCCACACCTCCAGCTGCTCCTTCACTGAGCCTCTGTTTCCTGGGTTTGAACTGTGGAAGGAAGGTTCCTCTGTGTCTGTGGTGGATATGAGGAGATCACCCCCTGATAGATGTCTGTGACTCTTCACAGACCCAGATGCTTTTACACTGCAAAAAAAGACCTTTCAAAAAAATAAGACAAATTTACTTATTTTGAGGTAAAAGATATCTTGTTTCAAGTGAAATAATCTGCCAGTGCAGTAAGAACATTTGACTAACCCAGTTGTTTTGAGCAGAAAATGCTAGTTTCAAGTTCTCTTGACAAGATTTTTTAAGTAAACGTATTTTTGATTCAAGCAATTGTGGCTTAAAACAGATACAAATTTGCGTAAAATAAGATTTTATATCTAGATAAGGTAAATCAGGATAGAATATCTTAAAACAAGTCACATAATCTTAGTAAGACTTGGTCTTATTAAGTGAAAAAATCTTAAAATTAGATTAGATTTGTTTTTTTTTTGCAGTGTATATTTTTCATTGTTTTCCACGGTCTGAAAAAAAAAAAAAAAAAAAAAAAAAAAAAAAAAATAGGGGTGCACGGTAGCCAAGTGGTTAGAGCTCTGGCTTCCCAATAAGGAGGTCGTGGGTTCGACTCCCGGGTCGGACCATATCAACATCTCACGATCTCTCTGGGTGGAGTTTGCATGTTCTCCCCGTGTCACCGTGGGTTTTCTCCGGGTACTCCGATTTCCTCCCACCGCCAAAAACATGTATGTTTAGGTTAATTGGGCATCACTGTAAATTTCCCTTAGTGAGTGAATGAGAGAGTGAATGTTTGTCTGTCTAACCCTGCGACGAGTTGGCCACTGTCCAGGGTGTTCCCCGCCTAAGGCCCAAAGTCACTGGGATAGGCTCCAGTCACCCGCGACCCCTAACGGGATTAAGCGGTAGAAAATGAATGAATGAATGAATGAAAAAAAAATAAACTAACAAGCTCCTGAAAATGTTGAAGATAAAAAAATGGGTAAAACTCTTATTAAAGTCAAATCAGTCGTTCTGGGATGAATCAAACTCATTTTTATTCTAAACTTACAAAATACAAACTGACTTGGACTTGTCTCGTGTGTTGGTGCATAAAAGACAACTTATGCTCCGGCACAAGTCAGTTTTCAATCATTAATATCTTGTAATTATTTCTACTTTATAGTTTCTTTTGAATTTGATTCTGTCTTTACTTAGTTTAGGGCGAATATTCAAACTATTCCACAGTTTTACACCACAAATACAAACACAAAAACTCTTTCTGACTGTGCGTATTTTTCTCATCTTAAACTGTAAAAACTCTTTCTTGGAACATAGACTGTATTTGTCTGGGCAGCAGCTTATTACCAGCTTTATACATTATCTGTGCAGTTTTAAATATCACAAGATCTTTTGAACGTAAGAATAAGTGACGAGTACGTTCATAAAAACTCACATTTGCCCCGTTTACATGACGGTTTTAATTCCGAATAAAGATAATTTAATTCTGAATTAAAATTAATTCCGCTTTAAAAAGTCCATGTAAACAGTTAATTCCTGATAAAAAGTTTATTCGGATTTAAACTTAATTCTGAATAAAGTGGGTGGTTTATTCCGCTTTTAAATCCGAATAATTTTATTCCTTTCTCATGTAACCGTTTTATTCGGAATAAAAACAATTCCGTTCACACTGCGCATGCTCGTTACGTCGCCTCTCTGACCCGGTGACGCTGCAAGATGGCGGCACGGACTCGAAAACTTTTTTGTTTTGTATTTAAATGCGCTACAGTAGCTACAAATAATGAAAAGAGTGGGTGAGAGAAAACACGAAACACTCACCTTTTCGCAGAGGCAGCGGAAAGTTTTGAACAAGGAGTGTACGTCATGTACGCAGAGAGAGACGCTGCGCTGATCCCAAACAAGTGGAAACTGGAACTACTTTTCCTTCGCTCACAGAACATGACGTGGAGCGGATGATGTGATTCTCCAGCTGCTGCTTAAAGACTTTCATCGGAACAACTCCAAAAAAAGTTAGTATCATTGCGTCCGTGGCGTTACAACAATCCCAGGTGAAAAAAAGCCAAAAGCTGGTGTCCCGTATCTATCGGACGTTTGTTTTTCCGGTAGACGTAATGACGTAATGACGTATGTGCGTTCCCTTTCCTCTCTCTCTCTAACCCAGACGTTAAGCGGAATAAGATAAAGCCGATTTAGCGTGTTTAACATGTAAACCTTTATTCGGAATTATTATTTCCATGTAAACTTGAAGGAAAATATTTTAATTCCGAATTAATTAATTCGGAATAATTAATTCGGAATTAAGAACATCATGTAAACGTGGCCATTGTGAATCATTCTGACGGGCTCGCTTCTGCAATATTCACAGTGGTTGTAAAGCACGTTTAAGTGTTTCCCAGACTTCAAGACAATAGGATAATAATGAAACTACTCTATAATGACATTAATATCTGCGTTATGCTGGACCCAAATACTACTCAAAGATTCTCTGTCACACGATCGCTCCGCCAAGGTTGTCCAATGTCCCCGTTTTTGTTTTTGTGAACAGTTGAGCTCCTCTCTATTCATATAAAAACAGTTTGGTCAAAGGTATTGATATATTTAGTAAAGAAGTCAAAATCAGCCAATGAGCCGATGACACTGCCTTGTTTCTTTCAGACAAACGTCAGGTTGCAGAAGCTGTAAAAATGGTTCAAGCATTCTCAGATGCTTCTGGTTTAACACTGAACACTTCAAACTGTGAGATATTGTCTCTTTATGAATGGAATGATACAATGATCAATAACATAGCAGTCAAAACAAGTGTGAAGTATTTGGAGATACAGATCAGCAAAGATGAAAACCAACGACAACAACAACATTTCCTAAAACTAAAAGTATTTTGAATCTTTGGACTCATTCTATGACTAACACAGGGTTCATACAGACTTAACTAAGACTAAACTTGCTTTTGTCTGTTTATTTCCAGTGCACATTGATACTAATGTGTTCTAGTGTTTGCTACGACAAGCCCAAGGATTTAATGTCTGAAAAAGCAGTACCTTTTCTCAACCACCAGATGGCACAAAAACGCTCCTGAGTCAGTGCTGTACAGTGTGGGAGAAATGTCCAAATCTTCAGACGTATGAACTGCTAAATCTAACTAAACTTTGGAGTCATGTGTTGATTTTTGTTGATCATGGATGTAATTTATATCACAGGTAAGTTCTCCAGTGTTTTCCATTAATAGTCTAATTTTTGCCACCATAGTCTAAAAACAACTTGACAATACATTTATGGTGAAACAAACTATACTTTATGATTGTAGCATTGTAATCAACACAAACAAGTCATTAAGTTTAATCTATAATCAATGTGTTTGATCAGTAGAAGCAAACTGTATTAAATAAATATATTCAGTTTTGGATCAGTCGTACCATCACAGTCTTGTATAAACTTGTGGAAACACTGTTCTCATTAGATCTCCAAAAGCTTGCACTCTAGTTTACTTCAAGTCTGAACAATACTGTCTTCTAACTCCCATGAAGAGAGGCCCTGTATCAGCTGGAGTCAAACCCAGGACCTTCTGACTGTGAGGCCAGAGCACAGAGAGAACTGCTGTGCCACTGAGTCATCCACCAGATTTGGTCACATCATAAACATATAAGGCCTTTTCCCACATGAAAGTACCAAGAACTAGTCCCCACATTTCTCCAGTCCCTGTTTAGTCAGAGAACTACCCTGTCCCCATGTTTGTGTTCACACAGCAAACGTTTCTGAAAGCGGGGCTAACTGGCTTTAGCATTAGCATCTGTAAAGTCTGGAACAATTAAATATTTCATTAAAGGAGACCTATTCTGTCAACTCACTTTTCTAAGTTTTTAACCTTGTTATAATGGCCTTCCTTCATCTTTAGTTTACTCAAAGTTATATTTGAATTGATTCATGCATGTTGGAGTAATCTTGTTTTGTTCTTCAGCTGCAGCTCAAGTGCTCAGAAATCCCCGTTCTCACCTTCCACCTATCCCCTCCCACTTGTCTGTATTTACTTGTTATAATTCAAAAGATTAATACTAAAAGTGAAGCATATATGGTTCAAAACTGTCTCATAGTCACTTTAATTCCAACAATATAAAATAGTTTTTAGAAATCTGTTGCTTTTTACAGTTACATTTTAAAATGAAGGGCGGGGCTTATCAGATCTGCAGTTTTGAACAGGAAGTCAGTAGAGCTGTTCCTATTTTTAAGCTGTTTTAGATCTTTGTGTTTAACAATGAACAAAATGTAAATTACTGATCTGTGTATGTTCTAGTTTCTTACTAAATATTAAAGCAAAAACACAATAGGTCTCCTTTAAGTGGTGTTAGGAAAACAAAAGTTCTCTTTTTTCGATTCCATATAAAACTATAAAGTGCAAAACTTAAAAACAGAACTGAAACGAACAATTAAACACAATTATTCACTGTAATTCCTAATAATAGTATCATAGGCTACTATAGAGGTTATGCAGGTGACATCACATCATTCTAAATGTTCATGCTGAGTGGCAGCGATGCATAGGAGTTAATGGAGAGAAAGGACATTTTCTCTTGTAAGAGTTCAATAAACAACTAAAACAGGAAAAATAAACTACAGTTTGAGAACAAATTCAACCCACAACAAGTCTACTGAGCACTGGGTTTGTAACTGACATGAAAGAGAAAATCAAGTTAACAGTCGTAGCAAAGTAGATTTAAGTTTAGCTTCTCACATTTATCAGACATTGAAATCACACACAGTTGAACTTATTACCTTTTTCTTCTTAAAAAAGATGTTTTTGAGTCAGTTTGTTGCAGTTAAAATGTCCTAAATCACCAACTGTTTTAGCAGACAAGTTTGTAGCTGACAAGCCGTTGCCACGACAACAAAGAAATACACTGAAGAAATGCCACTCATTCTAAATGTTGCTAAGCAAAATATGTCAGTGCATAACCTCTATTTACAAATTAAATAAAAACAGTTTGGGAGTTACAGCATTTAAATCATTTTTCTTCAGGATAAGCAAAGTTGATCTAAATGTGAGAATGTATAAAGTTAGTGTTGTAAATGTGTTTGTGTCACCAAAAGGTTCCTGGTCTGACTGAAAGTACCTGCCCCAGAGCAGGAGCTAAAACAGTCCCTAAAGTGTGGCCCCGGTCCATAGTTCCTGCTCTGTGTGAACGCTCCCAAAATGGAGACAGGAACTAAAAAAAGTACTAGGAACTGAATAAAGTTCCTACAGTGGGAAAAGACCTGTACATATACAACACAGTCTCACTAGAAAGCGAACATTTACCACCACACAAAAACAACCTATTCTGAGCACGACTTCAGGCCTTTTTTGTGTATTTATGTTACGCTGCACATTTAGCTCGATATGAAAGAGTTTAAACAACAAGTTTAGGCTTCAAGTTACTAAAATGTGTAAGTTTAGGTCTGGAGCTTGTAATAAACCTTGACTCTGATCTACTTTCAGTCCTGATTTCCTCACCAGCACGTCCTCGATGTAGGCCAGGACTGTGTGAGCATGTCCTGGACTCGCGCCGCTGCTCCTGCCACCTGAGAGAGGTCAGAGGTCAGGCCCTTTGTGCGAGTGGGAGCCAGACGCGTCCTCTGCAGCAGGTCCACTGGAAAACAAGAAGAGACCATTTCAGAGTCTGGGATTAAACAGCACAAGCTTCTTCAGTCATGGAAGAGACGGAAGGAAGAGAGAAAGAGAGAAGAGAGAGAGAGAGAGATAGAGAGAGAAGAGAGAGGAGAAAGAAACAGAGGTGAGAGAAGATAGAAAGAGAGAGGAGAGAGAAATGAAGAAAGAGAGAAAGGAGAGAGAGAATATCAGACAACTCACACACATGAGTTGAATCAACATCAAACTTTAAGGCAGAATTTGTACTTACATTTTGAAGTGAAAGTGCCTTATATTTTTTACAGTGTTGTAAAAGTGAAGTTTCATAATGAAGAGGCGGGCTTATCAGATCTGCACTTTTGTACAGGAAGTCACTGAACCTGTTTCTAAGTTGTTTTAGTTCAACTTTGTGTTTGCAGTGAAGTCAATCTAAATGACTGACCTACACATCAGAGTTTATTACTAGAGACATGGACACAACACAACACATCTCAATAGTGCTGCTTTCACTTGTTTTAAGAGGAGTATTTTTACAGTGAAGGTAGGACAATCACGTGTTGGTTTGATCAGGGATTTTTGTCGCTGAGGCAAAGTTGAACTCTCAGTAAAAGCTCCATTGAGAGAGTGTGGCGCCCTCTGCTGCAGCTCACTGCCACTGCACCTCAGTCCCAGAGAAAGGGTGTGGGCCGGGTTACCTGCTGTGACTGTAGAAAGAGGAAGTACAATAGAGCTGTGCAGAGACGACGCTGACACTGCAGTGAGTATGGATCAACATTTACACACAAAAGACTTTTGCCTTGGTTCAGTTTCATATTTCTGTGTTAAACAAAACTTATTTTGTCATTTAGACGAGCTTTAGTCCTTGTTTACAGTGTGGTTAGTTATGATCAACTTTACATAAGTCACATCGGCAGCTCATGTTCAACCAGGAAGTAAAAAAATAACTTCAACTGTGCCAAGACTAAAGAAAACTAGACAACATACTTAGCAAAGTCCTAAATGTAAAATAAATAACCCACATTTTACTGAAGTGAGCAGTTTAGTTTAGTTTGAATCTATATCGTCTTGGTTTGCTCAGTCTAATAACTCTGACCTCACCTATTTAAACTATTTAAACTATGAAGGAAGTAGAATGTTATTGAAGTTCCAGCCAGTTGAGTGTAATGTGTCATGTGAGCAGCAGAGGGAGACACAGATCGACTCCACATGTGGAGAACAGAGCTTATAAACAGGAGACATCTCTGTATGTTCTGTTCAAATGGACTCTTCTTCTGATTCCAGCTCCTACAACATGGACCCACCTGGACCTGGCCCCGAGTCTAAACCCAGACCTGGACCTGGCCCCGAGTCTAAACCAACCTGGACCTGGCCCCGGGTCTAAACCCAGACCTGGACCTGCTCCAGACTCTGTGTCTATGAGAAGTGACTGGCCTAAAGACGGTCCAGACTTTAAAAAAGCTCGTCTTGAAGAGCAGAGGTAAGACTGACATTTGAACAGTTCTTTTCACAGACTACAAATATTCAAATCTAACACTGGAAATGTTTTGTCCATTATAGAAAATTCATTTATTAGCAGTGGCGTGTCTAGACATTTTTTACAGGGGTGGCCCTAGTGGAGCACCAAGCATGGCAAGGGTGGCACTCAGAAATTGCAAGTCTATAGTAAATTTAGTATAATATTGTGCAATTCGTGCCCATGAAGCCCCTGGCCTACAAAACAATTTAAAAATGCAAGGAAGATCACTAAAACTGCAAAGCATTTAACTGTTATCCACACAACCATTATGACTTGTCCTGTAAGCCTACAATACTGCTAACATGGGCTACGTTCACACCGCAGGTTGAAACGACCCAAATCCGATTTTTTGCCCCAATGCGACCCAAATCGGATCTTTTTATGGCTGTCTGAACGACACACATCCGATTTTTTTTCAATGCGACCCAGGCCACTTTCATATGTGGTCCTAAATCGGATACATATCTGATCTTTTCAAATGCGACTCCAGTCTGAACGCTCATGCCGCATTCATCCGACTTTTACGTCACACAACTCAACAAGTCAAAGCAGAAACAGCGGCAGAAGAGAGGAGGAGGAGGAGGAGGAGAGGGCATCCGCGCCAGCGTCTGCTAAAGCCTCGTAAAGCTGGACCGCCCGGTAAACTCCACTCACAAACTCCACGTGAGCCAGACGAGAGACAACGCTAAACTAAGCATAAACAACCTGTTTAATAACCGGGCTTATCATACAGTGGCTACTGCAGCAGAGCATCAGGTCAGTCAGAGGGAGAGATGCAGGACAAACACAGTGGAGAATCTTTCACTCACCTCTGGAAAGTTTCAGACTAAACTGTTGTGTCATCCAAGTCCTTTCATCCATTCTGCACAAATCAGTCACATAAAGTCCACAGAACATCGCTACAAATCCGTTTAGAAGTGTTGTTTGATATAAGAAAAGCCAAAAAGCACGATGCAGTCCTCTGTGTCGTGTTTGTTTATCCGCGGCTCGGTCTGGTCAAGTTAATATAACGTCATTATCACTGGACTACTTCCTGTCAGCGTCGCCAACTTTTTGAGTTTGAAACACATTTCTCTGTGACTCTGCGGCACATTTACACATAGTTTGGACGTGTATCTATAGTAGTGTAATGCTCTGAATGTTTTCAACTCTTTGGGCTTCTTAAAATGACCGACTTTATTTTGGACAGGAAACAGAACATGCTAATGTGTGCTAGCTTGTTAGCAGAACTTTTCACTGATAGTATTTGGTCTGTGCGGCTCCGTTTCTGCACAAAACAGCCTGAAATAGACACAAACGTGTCTTGGCTGTGTAATTACACTCTGTACCTGTAACGTGGTGCTCTTTACTGCGCATGCGGGTCACTTTGGGGGCCGCATCCCGTTCACACCAGAGACAAGTTGGAGTCGCATGTTTGTGTAATGTGAACGACCACATGAAAAAATCGGAATTGATGAAAAAATCGGAATTGAGAATCCGACCCTGCGGTGTGAACGTAGCCCAGTGTTTTTGAAAGGGGGGTGGGCACCTGTGGAGTGTGGGGTCTGGGGGCCCTCCCCAGCAAATTTTTAACTAAAAGACATTATTTCCTGCATTCTGGTGCATTTTAAGAGCTCTTGGGCACAGAAAAGTGCATTATTGACACAGCTCAACTGTTCAAATTTAGAAATATCAGGGTTTTCTGTTTGTCAGTGGTAACTCTGGGCACTGTGATGATAAATGATAAATACTTTTTCCTAAAGAATGAGTCTCACTCATCACTCATCTATCATATTAAAGGTGCACAGTGTAACTTTTTGGAGGTGAAAAGTTGACTACACAATTCAATAGAAACAGAAAGTTAAAACTTTACGTTGGTTCCTTGGGGATAAATAAAGTCTTTTGAGTTTAATTGAATGCATTGTGACATTCTCAATGGGAATATACAGGCTTTATGCCCCAATATGAAAAATACAGCAAAGAGATCTTTTCCAAGTAAACATACAAAAAAGTCCCTCCTACAGGCCAAAAAAAATTGTGTGGCAAGTCAACTTACAGTGGAAACAAATATACACATTTTTATTATTTAGTTAGTAACCATTTAGCAAAGACAAAGGCATTTGTTAAAGTCAATTTTTATGAAAAGGTTACACAGTGCACCTTAGGAAGAGATCTGATTTTGCCCTAGATATTTTGTATTTGATACTAAATTCTTGTATTCATACACATACACATCTTTTTGCCTGCTCTTTTATCACTATGTATTTAACTGACCTATTTATTTATTCATTAAATATTTTACCTGGTAGGTCAGGTGAGAAGAGCTTCTCTTTCACAAATAGGACCTAGCCACTATTATTATTACGATTATTAGAGCTGGGCAGCGATTAAAATTTAATCGCATCCTTGCTGTGATTAATCGCATTTACACACAAAGTTCAATATTGAGCTATTTTAACCTGTTTTTCTGCAAAAGATGATGTTTTTTTTAAGTATATTTAAGGTTCTTCATTTTGTAGAGTGTACAATTCTGCACATTTTGTGGTATTTTGGCTTAGATGCTTTTAGCACAAAATTATATTAAAAATAATTTGTAATTTGTAGTTCAATGAATAAACTCAGTTTTACATAATAATATTACCAGTGTTCATCAGTTTTGATATTTTGTAGGATCAGAATGTTATTTCATCTTGTTTAGGCTGATCAGAAATGTATAAAACCCAGCTAATGGTTTTAACTTTAACTACTCATAGAACTATAGTTACATAGGTAACTAACTATCAGTCCTGATGAAAACCTGGTCCAGTTCTGGATAGTCCTGGTTAAAACCAGCTCAGTGCTCACTAACTACACAATGAGAAGTGAAACAAGGCAGTTTTTTGCGTTGTCAAAGTAAACATCACAAACACGTGTGTAAAAGTTCGCGCATCGCCGCTGATTCTCCGTGCGCATATTTAATGAGTGTTAACGGTCTGAAGTCTTTAACGAGACGTATCTCGTGATTACTGGGTCTTTTTGGACGATTTAAAAACCCATACACAGCTCAGACTCGTCTCTGTCCCGCTATCCGTACAGGAGAGCTCACTTCCTTGTATTTAAAGCGCTAGCAGTAACGGAGCAGATCCTCTGTTGTGGACTTTTTATGAGAGCAGGGAGAAAAAGGGCGCAGCTGCAGCAGCACAAGAACTAACTCGTCTCCACTTCTACAGCCAGCATCATAACACATGAAAACGGAATGACACAACCACATGAGAAAACACGAGTCAAGGACTACAACAAGCACATCAGAACAACTGAACCCAATTAGATATGCTGTCGATGAAGTAGCCTACTCTGCTCTTATCAGGCTCTTATTATCCTGACTCCACTTCATTTTAATACACTCATCTTAATCCGTTGTTTCACTCACCGCTGTTGCGCTTTCATCAGATGTTAATAACTTGCTGTAGGCTACAACTTGCTGTTTCCATGTTAGGCCATCAGGTGAATCCAACACAGTTCATTCATCCTGTGTAGCGATCTTCTAGAGTCCATTATTATGCACTTGTGAATGTTTGACACAAGTTGTCCCTCTCTTAAAGATGAATTCCAAGGTGCAAACAAACACATCTTTCAGCTTTCCTGTACTCCACCAACAGTTAAACACTTCCGTTAACAAACCTCTGAAAAAAAGTAACAGTGCCGACTGATGGTTGCCCTCAGTCATAACACCCAGCACCGTCTACTTTGTATTCTGTTCCAATCTAAGCTCCACCTCTGGGTGGGGTGGCACCTGGGGTGGCCAATCAAATTTCACGGGTGGCACGTGCCACCCCAGGCCACTCCCTGGACACGCCTCTGTTTATTAGCTCATTGATTTTTTTTGTTGATCATAAAATTCACTCACTTAACTTTTCAGCGTTAGTAAAACGTTTGTATCTGGATCAATGTCCTGCCCATGAAAGGCATCTCTGTCTGGTTTAATTGGATTAAATAGCAGTGTATCATTGACATTTCAACAAAGGGAGCACTCACTGACTTGACTTTATGCTCCACATTGTGAACACATCTATTAATAGTATTTGTACATCAATAACATTTAAAAGACTCAACAGACTCATTAAAATACTGATGATGAATGCGTTTTCTTCTATATCAGACAAGAATCGGTAAGAGATGGTTTATTACCTGACTAGTTTCGACGGTTCACTTCCGTCTTCGTCAGAGGCGTCACACGTCGCCTAGGTGACGTGTCTTATCAGCTGCTGTTCCCAGGCGTGGCCAGCCCAGCGGACCCGTAAGGTCTAGCGGGCTGACCACCCCCCCCCCGCCACTCGGTGGTCTCTGGAGAAGGCTGCTCCACGTACAGAAGAGTTGGAAAGCTCCCTCGTCACGATTCAAAGTGCGTGGGCCTCGTTTTCTGATTTCTATTGCTTCTTTGATCCATCGTTTGTATTTGTTGGTTTCTTGATTGATAATCCGTGCATTGTCCCAGTCCATTATGTGATTATTCCGTTTACAGTGGTCTGATATTGCCGACTTCAAATTGTCCTGTTGCGCCCTCTGTCGTTCGGCTCTTGTTAAACGTCCTGTTGTTTCTTTCTCGCATTCTTTTTTGTGCTCGTTTTCCTGATATTAAACGTTCTCCCTGTTTCCCCGATGTATGTTTTTTCACATGATTTGCATGGTATTTCATATATTATGTTACATTTGTTTTCTGGTTTTGTTTTGTCCTGGGATGTACTAACAGCTGTCTAAGGTTTCTGAACGGTTTTACGGTTGTGCCAATGTTGTGTTTTCTCATAGCCCTTTAAATACGTTCTGTTACTCCTCGTATATATGGTAGCTTGACGGTGTCTCTGTTCTGATCTGTAATGTTCTTTTTTCGTGTTTATGGTTTTTGCTTGTGTTGCTGGCTTGCTTTTTCCCTTTTTCTATGGCCCAATTTGGATAATGACATTGTTTTAGTGCTTGTTGAATGTGTTTTTCCTCTGCCTGTCTGTCTGTGTCGTCTGTGATCATGTGTAACCTGTGGTATAATGTCCTGACTACTGATAACTTGTGAGCTGTGGGGTGTTCTGAAGTCCAAAGTAAGTACTGGTCCGTGTGAGTGGGTTTGCGGTAAACTGTGATTTTGATGCTGCCGTCGTTGTTGTGATGAATTTTCATGTCCAAAAAGGCTATTGCTCCGTTTGCTTCCTCCTCGTGTGTGAACTTTATATTGCCGGTGGTGTCCATGGTGTTGAGATGATCCGTGAGCTCCTATGTGTGTCCGTGTTTTATTGTTTCCAGAATGTCGTCAACGTATCTTTTCCATAGGGATGGTCTGCAGTGTGGTGGGGCTGTGGTGATGGCTTTTGTCTCCACGTCCTCTATAAAAAAAAACTGCTCATGATGGCTGATAGTGGGTCTCCCATTGCAAATCCTTCTTTCTGTCTGTAAATGGTGTTATTGTATTGAAATATGTGGACTTGGCGACGAATTTTAGTAGTTCTGTGATGTCGTTTACTGTCAGGTTTGTGCGTGATTTGAGTGTCCTGTCCTTCCTGAGTCGTTGCTGTACTATGTGTAATGTGGCGTCTACGGGTGTTTTTGTGAAGAGTGAAATAACGTCGTGAGAGATGAATATTTCGTCTTTGTTTATCGTGGTGGTTTTGAGTTCCTGTGCTAGCTGTGTTGAGTTTTTGCAGTGATGTTTTGTTTGTCCAAGTACCGGTTTGATTATTTCCACTAAAGCTTTTGATAAGTTGTATGTGACGGATCCTATGCTATCTACGATGGGGCGCAGTGGGGTGTCTCGTTTGTGTATTTTGGGTGTACCATACAGTATATACGAGGAGTAATGCTAGCTGTTGTCCATAATTACAGTAATTATGGACA
Organism: Mugilogobius chulae; assembly: GCA_038363315.1. Lineage (NCBI taxonomy): Eukaryota > Metazoa > Chordata > Actinopteri > Gobiiformes > Gobiidae > Mugilogobius > Mugilogobius chulae. The sequence goes on from JBBPFD010000071.1 coordinate 72,889, forward strand.
AAGTCATATATCAACAAAAAATGGACACTATCTTATCAGACCAGAACACATATGAAATTATCAACAAGAACCCCACAGAAGAAAAGAAAAGAGCCCTAAAGACATTACTCAAACCACTAGTAGAACAGCACAAAATAACACCGGAAGCATACAACCATTTCATTCCAACAGCTAGCATTACTCCTCGTATATACTGTATGGTACACCCAAAATACACAAACGAGACACCCCACTGCGCCCCATCGTAGATAGCATAGGATCCGTCACATACAACTTATCAAAAGCTTTAGTGGAAATAATCAAACCGGTACTTGGACAAACAAAACATCACTGCAAAAACTCAACACAGTTAGCACAGGAACTCAAAACCACTACGATAAACAAAGACGAAATATTCATCTCTCACGACGTTATTTCACTCTTCACAAAAACACCCGTAGACGCCACATTACACATAGTACAGCAACGACTCAGGAAGGACAGGACACTCAATCACGCACAAACCTGACAGTAAACGACATCACGGAACTACTAAAATTCGTCGCCAAGTCCACATATTTTCAATACAATAACACCATTTACAGACAGAAAAAAGGATTTGCAATGGGAGACCCACTATCAGCCATCATGAGCAGTTTTTTTATAGAGGACCTGGAGACAAAAGCCATCACCACAGCCCCACCACACTGCAGACCATCCCTATGGAAAAGATACGTTGACGACATTCTGGAAACAATAAAACACGGACACACATAGGAGCTCACGGATCATCTCAACACCATGGACACCACCGGCAATATAAAGTTCACACACGAGGAGGAAGCAAACGGAGCAATAGCCTTTTTGGACATGAAAATTCACAACAACGACGGCAGCATCAAAATCACAGTTTACCGCAAACCCACTCACACGGACCAGTACTTACTTTGGACTTCAGAACACCCCACAGCTCACAAGTTATCAGTAGTCAGGACATTATACCACAGTGTAGCATCCTGAACTGATAAAAATGGATTATTCATATTCATACGTTCATTTGTGAACTGTGGAGTTCACTCTAAGTCCAAGCCCTCAAACTGACCTCAGAAGGAGAGACAGATGGCTGGCCCTAAAAGAGTTAACCTTAAGCCAGGCAATATCAATCACTGCCAAAATAATTCATTAACCAAAACAGGCCTGCCTTGTCTACATCCCAAAATCCCCTTTTCGAGAGATGGGATAATGCTGACCAAGTGGAACTCATCAATCAATATAAATGTCACTTGTGGAATCTAACTTACCCGGATCAGCATCTTCTCTCCTCTCCTCTCCTCTGAACTTTGGACTAGAAACTCAATGTTTGAGAATGCTGTTCTTGTCTGAACAGTGTGAACACAAATGTTGTAATATTGTGTAAATCAACATATATTCTCTCTTGAACATCGCTGTAATGTGAACATAATGTTTATGCCTGACATATTTCTTCACCTTGGAATTCATTCATTCATTTACATTCATTTAAGGACTCTTGCATCACCTTTAAAGTAACATTAACAGAATCTGTGAAAGTTGTTGATATGTATTAACCCTTTGGGCGCCAAGGTTTTTTTTAGTGGAAATGCGGTTTTTACTCTCCAACTTTCCAATGGCTGTAGCTTAAATTTACTTTAAGATAGAGCTCTACTATAAATTGGAAAAGTGTTAGGTATTAATCAAAGATTATAAATATGGTAATATATTGTATATATGTAGAATATTATATATGTTATGTCCTTATTATTGCATGTTTTTTAGACCGCTAAATAAGATTGTTTTTTGACAGTAAAAACAGGGAGATATACATGCTCTATTATTTATTTTTTTCATTTTTTTAGAGGAATAATGAATTAGAAATAGCACCAATAAGAGTAAACTCTCTACCCGCCTCCTCCCCCTGCTAACCTCCGCGGTGCGTCCTGCCGCTCTCCCCCGCCTCCTCGCACTGATGTCGGGGGGACTTCGGCGGGCGCGCCGGTGGCGTTAACCTCCGTAACCACTCTCCCCCTCCTTCTAGAACCTACATACTATCCCTGCCCCATGTGCTACACGTGTTTTGTAACAGGAAAAGTTTGTTTCGGATCAGTCCGCGCTGTTATTTGTCCCTCCAAGCGCAGCGCCCGGAGCGGCTGCTGTGGCTCTACCGCTGCTGAGATCAGCGTACCGATTCTCACTCTCACTCCCGCTCTCATCGTCTGAGAACGCATTCGTCTTCCTCACAACGTGAATCCACCAGTATCAGGCTCAAAGCCTTCGCTCTAGTAAAAGTTTTCACCAGTATTGTAAGTCAGACCAGCGCTGCCTCGCCTCGTCTCCCCTCGCTTCTCTTCACACACAGCTGACTTAAAAAAGCAGCCCGTTTGACCCGCCCTCGTTGAGTTTTATCCAATAGGAACCTATGGTAATTTTGGGCTTAAAAGAAAGCTCTGGATGTCGGCCATCTAGTGGAAGCATGTAGAAACAGTGGTTTTGATTCTATCAAGAGAGAGAGGCCGTTTTCTCCGGTGAAGTTACGTGTCGCAATATTGCGACGGTGGCGCCCAGAGGGTTAATATTGCAAGTCGATTTTTGTAATGTTAACTCTTGAGTTTGGGGAAGTCTCAGATTTCTCCTTAGCAGCCAATGAAAGGAAAGACAAAAACTAGTCACGCCCACTCTCCTCCCTCTTTGGTTTAGAGGAAAAAGGAGCCGCTCCTTGCTCTCTCAGAAGTTTGAAAGATTCTACAAAGATTCTACAGAAGTTTTTCAGATTTTACAGAAGATTCTGTTCCACACAGAATACAGGAGTTAAGAAGCAGCTAAGAAGTTTTAAGTTTAACTTCTTTTCAGCCTTCTTGCTTTCTCCTTCGAAACTTCTTCAAGTTTGCACCGTTGCTAACCTGCAACAGGAAACTCTCTCTCTCTCAACAATTTTTGCTCTACTTCCTCCCTTTTGGGCGCACATTTTAAACTCTCTCTGAACTGAGAACTGAGACTTTGTGCTGGACACAGAGTTTGAAAGTCACAAGTCTAGAGCACGCGCATCGACATTTGGATTAAATTCTGCAGCCGGGCTGAAACAACTGGCCCGAACTCCCACATCACCCTCCTGCCACTGGCCTGCTCTCCCTGCAGCTGCGGTGACCCCGTGACCCTGCTCCCTCCACGCTGCTGTTCCTGGGGCCTGCCTGCCACATCAGCTGTTGGAGACCTCCAGCAGAGCGGATCCTGTCCCATCCTGCATCCTGTACCAACACTCCACGTGGACCTGCACGGCTTCATCTCCAGGTCCACAGTAAGACCAGCGGTACCAGCTCGGAGCTCAGAGCTTGACCAGCAAAGAGTGGTGAATTTAGACAACTTTAAGAATAGCTAAGCATTAGAGCTAAGCATTTGCCAAATCGAGCACGAGATACCCCATTAGCATAGCAGTGTTAATCTTCAGCAATTGAATGTAAGATTCTTTAATGTTGAATTCCAACGAATACTCAGTTTGGTAAATAAATCACACAGTAAAAGACATTTCTAGTTTGTGTTTTGTGTAATTGGTTAAAAAGAGGTCAATGAGACGTTTGAATTCTAATCTTCAGATTTTTGGTAATTCAAGTCACTTCAGTGTTAGCACTAGCACAGAAGTCAGAATTACTTATTTATAATATGAGCTGATGCCAGTAGACAATTAGTTTAATTGATTAATTAATTCATTAATTAATTGGTTGATTGGTGCAATTAATTGCTTACATAGACTTATTACGGCTACAACAGGTTACACATGATCACAGACGACACAGACAGACAGGCAGAGGAAAAACACATTCAACAAGCACTAAAACAATGTCATTATCCAAATTGGGCCATAGAAAAAGGGAAAAAGCAAGCCATCAATACAAGCAAAAACCATAAACCCCCAAAAACACGAAAAAAGAACATTACAGATCAGAACAGAGACACCGTCACTCTACCATATATACGAGGAGTAACAGAACGTATTTAAAGGGCTATGAGAAAACACAACATTGGCACAACCGTAAAACCGTTCAGAAACCTTAGACAGCTGTTAGTACATCCCAGGACAAAATAAAACCAGAAAACAAATGTAACGTAATATGTGAAATACCATGCAAATCATGTGAAAAATATACATCGGGGAAACAGGGAGAACGTTTAATATCAGGAAAAACAAGCACAAAAAAGAATGCGAGAAAGAAACAACAGGACGTTTAACAAGAGCCGAACGACAGAGGGCGCAACAGGACAATTTGAAGTCGGCAATATCAGACCACTGTAAACGGAATAATCACATAATGGACTGGGACAATGCACGGATTATCAATCAAGAAACCAACAAATACAAACGATGGATCAAAGAAGCAATAGAAATCAGAAAACGAGGCCCACGCACTTTGAATCGTGACGAGGGAGCTTTCCAACTCTTCTGTACGTGGAGCAGCCTTCTCCAGAGACCACCGAGCGGCGGGGGGGGGGTGGTCAGCCCGCTAGACCTTACGGGTCCGCTGGGCTGGCCACGCCTGGGAACAGCAGCTGATAAGACACGTCACCTAGGCGACGTGTGACGCCTCTGACGAAGACGGAAGTGAACCGTCGAAACTAGTCAGGTAATAAACCATCTCTTACCAATTCTTGTCTGATATAGAAGAAAACGCATTCATAAATACTTAAGAAGACATGATGAACATCCCTAACTCATTAAAATACTGTTTTACTGGGCCACTGCCTCCTCAATCAAACACATTATTCAAGTTGATCATCTTTCCTGTTTTGTCTTGGTCATGTGAGAGTTAAACATAAAACAGTTCCAGTCCAAAGTTTGGTCTCACCTTCTCAGAGGCGTAGTACAACACTTCTTTGTCGGCTCCTAAAACATAATCGTGTTTGATGAAAGTACTTTTCTCATTCACTGTTGTTAATACACTCACACCTGTGTTTTCTACATTACACATAATAAGAACTGACTCATTTATATTCACTTGTTATTGCAGTACATTTGTGTTTTGTGAGAAAATCTCTTTTCTCATTCAAAATGCATGTTGTCATTTATCAATTATTAGAAAATAAAGATGTAGGAATAAAAGGCCTTTAATTGTCATTTGTGTGAGGAAACTAGTCCCATAGGACCACAGTCTGTCACCTGCACCTTCTTATTCAATGTTTTTCTTTTCTGACATGGATCCACCTGGACCTGACCCGGGTCTAAACCCAGACCTAAACCTGCTCCAGACTCTGTGTCTATGAGAAGTGACCGGTCCAAAGACTTTCCTCCTCCAAACTTTAGAGAAGCTCCTCCTGAAGACCAGAGGTAAGACCTGTTAATCCAGAGCTCTGACATGTTCTCAGGACAGCGCCACCTGCTGCTCATCCTTCATCAGTGCAAACAGTGCTCCTGTGTTTGAATGGAGCTGCTCTCAGTCTGAGACAGATGAGTTCAGGTGGGACAGGATCACAGGGTTTTCTACAGATTGTACAGAGTCTCAGAGAATCAGCTGCTCTGAACCAGGACTGCTCTGAACACTGGAGATTAGGTTATTATGGCTTTGGATTTATGTCATTCTTGAGAATCAGGACAAAAACACACTTTGAACATGACTTTTTACAAATGCATTCTGAGAGTTGTGCAGTGCGGTCTGGAGGGAGGGCATCTGAGTGAAATAACCAGTGTGGTCCTGTGTTCTGTCTGTGCGATGCCTGTTATGGCTTTAGACTTTAGCTATGAGAATGTGGCAGTGTGGGTTCCTGCCACTGTAAGTAGTGATGGGAAAAGTGAAGTCTTGTGAACCAATGGGGCTTCACAGCCTAACTCCGCCCAAAGCTTCAACAAAGTGAAGCTTCAAATATACTGCCCTCACCTGGAGAGACCAATGTATCACAAAGAATATAAAATTTTTTCCAATTATCTTTTTTCATGTTTTGTACTTTTGTCATTATTTATATTAATAAGGATATTTATAAAGTATTTTGTGTTCACAGAGTCGTTTTTTTCCATGATTTTATAAATTTTTCCCAAACTGAAGCTTCAGTCACGTGACTTCCTTGCTGCTGAACCACGGTTCATTTCAAGACTTCATTGGACACGCCCACTTTTTGCTCGGCACAGGCTTCGAAGTCTTGCTTCATTTTGCCCATCACTAGCTTTGGTGTCTGGCGCTCCTTTCGAAGCCGGCTTTGTTCTCGTCAGTCGCAGGGCTAAAAGTTCTCCGGCCGGAGGGGCCAGATTTCCGGCTTGACAGAGACTCCGGCGTCCGGCAGAAAAAATATATAGGCCTACTTGATAGATCCATGCCTACTTGCCGCATTTTGTCATACACCGGGGCCGCTCTAGCCATAGACACGGACATGACATAGAACGGATGGTCTGCCCACCCAATCGCCCTCTGCCGCAGGGCGGCAACGCATATCAAATTGGGCAGCGGCAAACCGGTCTGGTAGCCATTCAGGCGCGTGTGTGCGGAGTGTCAACACAACGAGCATGACACTGTTCGACTGCAGTCCACTGTGATATATATTTTTACTTTCTCACACTGCTGGTGTAAATATGACTATCAGTCCTCAATCATGTCATTCATAAGAGCGCTGATCAGGGCTGTGAAATGTCGGGGCAGGTGTAGGTGTGTGTGTGTGTTTTACCGTGTGTATGTCGCACCCCGCACTGAAGTCCAGACCTCGTCCTCACGCTGTCCCAATGAGCTCCTCCTCGCGTTGGCTCTTCATGTCCGCATTATTCAGTGGATCAAATCTTTCCAAGCGCGGCAACGTAGCAGAGAAGCAAAGGCCAGCAAAGTATCCAAAGCAGCACGTTCATTTATTTCCTCGCGTTCACTTCACTCCAGTCCGTGCGCACTCACGATCCTCGTGCGTGCGGTGAGCGTTGCGCTTTTTGTTCATTTGGAACTTTTGTAGTGACGCCATCAGTGCCGTTTGTGACTTAAAGCAAGTCACCCGCTTCTCCAAACTCTTAATCCACGGCTCGGTTTTATAGAGGCTGGAATCGGTGCACAAGCCTGGCGAGCTGCAGATGGTTCAATGTGGCCCGGGCCAGGTCCTGACCCGCCCCCTGTGCGGAGCAGCGCGCACTGTGGGAAACTCATGGCCAAACTATATTTTTAAGCACTCACGTCATGCCAAAAGACACATTCCACTGGAATGAGGAATGTAAATCTTAATTTATTATTATTTGTTATTATTAGGCTGCACTTAAAACTGCTAACTACATAAAAAGTGAAAGCATTAATAATGTAAATGAAAACCTTGTCTCATATCTGCAGAAAGAATCATAACCATGATCATAATAATAAAGTACTTTTCCTACAAATGCAACCAATAAGCTTTCCAGCATTAAAATACATTTAATGCAACCATAACATTCTAAAACCATAAAGGTACATTGCATAGAAATAGTACAAAATCTTTAGAGGTATAATAAAAACAAATTCAGTCATAGGCACGTTTAAAAAGAACAGTCCTCTTAAGCCTTGATTTTAACATTTACCATGCATATTACAGTTATTCTCAGTCGCTTTGACACAAATTTTTGAAGCTTGGTTTGATCACTTGATTCCAACATTTATGTGATCAAACATTGAGATGGTCTTGTCATTTGCAATGTTTTCATTCATTTACAGTTTTTAGACTCAGAACAGCTCACACAGCTCTCATTTATAAACTCACATGTTCTGCTTAGTTTCTCTAACATTACCTGTTCACAGGTGGTAAAGGACTTTTGCCATAACACTGTTTTTAATTCACATCACAGCAAAATCCAAAATCACATGAGCAGAAAGATCAAACATCATATCATGAACATCTGAATCAAGCAGAGACCATGGTCTGATAAGAAAACAGGCTGTAGAACAGTGAACGTCAAATGGCAGCCCGCGGGCCAAATTCGGCCCGTGAAATTTTTTTTTGTGGCCCACCTAAAGTTTCTGCTGTAGTAAAGCATATTTTTGTTCACTAAATAAATCAACCCTCATCATCCCCCAAAGACTCATGCATTTGACTCGCCCCAATAAGACAAAAAACAAGAAAAACTTCTCTTTTACACCTTTAATAGCCTTCTTTCACTGCAAATGTCCTTAACAGTCGTAATTCTGTCCTTTACTTCAGTCCCTGCCATGGGACTGGGAATGGGAATGACTTAATTACATGCAAATGTGCATTAGGGGCAACAATAAATGTTGTCCCTAAATAAATAAATAAAATAATAAGAAGAAATAAGAGACACAACATAATAAAGTGCACATTTGCACAACACTTAAGGAACAACGGTCAAATGAAAGCAACAGGACTCACATTCTCTTTCTTTGTGTTGTGGACAGTGCCATTTTTATGCTCTGAACTTGTTTAAGAACTCTGAAAACTCACGAGAGTGAGTGACAACCTTTTAATTATGCACTTTTCGCCCCCTCATGGACAGTTAATGCTTTCATAAGTAAATACAAATAGTGGATAATTAAACTATGCAAAGTGGATTTTGTATAATAATAAGCTAAACCTAAGTGTTACACACACATTTACTTTCCTGTGGAATGTGCAGTGGATTATAATCAACCATCACATTTACATTATTGTGTATTTTTAATACAATTTAACAATAAATCCCACAGGGAGCCAGGCCCAAAGGAGCAGCTGGACGCCATATTCAGGGTGAGTCGCCCACGACCGCAGCATGTGTGGGCTTCTCTGAGGCTCTCCTCAGGTTCTCTCTTTGACTAAAACTCTTTTCTTATTGTTCTGTTCCAGCGTCTGGAGAAGGACGTCCTGACTTTTGTCAAAGAGCAGCTGCAGAGGCTCCACAGGCTCCTGGCCTCAGATACCCAGAATGCTCTGAGAGTGAGGAGGAGGAGCAGAGCAGCAGAGAGGTTCTGAACATCACCCTGGACTTCCTGAGGAGGATGGACCAGGAGCAGCTGTCCCAGCGCCTGCAGCACAGTAAGAACTATGTTACTGTCCATCTGAGGAACAGCTCCTGGATCTGATCTGTTTAACTGAACTTTACAAAAAAAAAATACATGATTTACTCACATCTGAGTGAAGATGTTTTCACAAATCAGAAGGAGCTTGAGCTGACAGTGGTTTGTTTCTTTGTTTGTGTCTTTATTCAGAAACTGCTGTTGGAGTTTGTAAAGATAAACTGAAGTCACATCTGCAGCAGAGGTTCAGTCGTGTGTTTGAGGGCGTGGCTAAAGCAGGAGACTCCGCCCCCTGAACCAGATCTACACAGAGCTCTACATCACAGAGGGCGGAGCCTCAGAGGTCAACCAGGAACATGAGGTCAGACTCATGGAGAGTGCGTCCAGGAGAGCAGCCGCTCCAGAGAAAACCATCACATGTGAAGACATCTTTAAAGCCCGCCCACATTCACCAGTGTCAATCAGAGCGGTGCTGACGAAGGGCGTGGCTGGCGTGGGGAAAACAGTTCTGACACAGAAGTTCAGTCTGGACTGGGCTGAAGGCAGGGCCAACCAGGAGCTGCAGCTGCTGTTCCCGTTCACTTTCAGAGAGCTCAATGTGCTCAGAGACACACAGTTCAGCCTGGTGGAGCTGCTGCACCACTTCTTCAGTCCATCCAAAGCTCTCTGCAGCTTCCAACAGCTCCAGGTGCTCTTCATCTTTGACGGTCTGGACGAGTGCAGACTTCCTCTGGACTTCGGCCGAACCCGGGTCCTGAGCGACCCACAGAGTCTGTCTCAGTGAGCGTGCTGCTGGTAAACCTCATCAGGGGGAGCCTGCTTCCCTCCGCTCTCCTCTGGATAACCACACGCCCCGCAGCAGCCAATCAGATCCCTGCTGAGTGCGTCTCCATGGTGACAGAGGTCAGAGGGTTCACCGACCTGCAGAAAGAGCTTTACTTCAGGAAGAGGTTCACAGACGACTCAATCATCTCCCACATCAAGAGCATCCGCAGCCTCTACATCATGAGCCACATCCCGGTCTTCTGCTGGATCCTCTCCACAGTTATACAGAAGCTTCTGGAACAAACAAAGAAACCAGAGCTGCCCCAGACTCTCACACAGATGTACGTCCACTTCCTGGTGGTGCAGGCCAAAGTCCAGAACATCAAGTATCAGCAGGGATCAGGAGCAGACCTTCACTGGACTCCAGAGACCAGGGAGATGGTGCTGTCTCTGGCAAAACTGGCCTTTGAGCAGCTGCAGAAAGGAAACCTGATCTTCTACGAGAGTGACCTGAGCGAGTGTGGGCTGGACGCTGCAGCGGCCTCAGTGTACTCCGGAGTGTTCACACAGCTCTTTAGAGAGGAGCCAGGCCTGTACCAGGACAAGGTCTACTGCTTCATCCATCTGAGTCTGCAGGAGTTTCTGGCTGCTCTTCACATCCATCAGACCTTCTTCAGCTCTGGACAGAACCTGCTGTCACCACCACACTCCTCTGAGAGTCCTGAGTCTGAGGCAGCCTTCTACTGCTCTGCTGTGGACCAGGCCTTACAGAGTCCAAACGGACACCTGGACTTGTTCCTGCGCTTCCTCCTGGGACTGTCTCTGCCAACCAATCAGAGCCTGCTGCAGGGTCTGCTGACTCAAACAGGAAGTAGCTCAGAGACCAATCAGGAGACAGTATGGTACATCAAACAGAAGCTGAATGAAAAGGGTTTGTCTGCAGAGAGAAGTCTGAACCTGCTCCACTGTCTGAACGAACTGAACGACCACAGTCTGGTGAAGCAGATACAGTGGTACATGAGAAGAGGAGATTACAGATTGATAACTTCTCCTGCACAGTGGTCGGCTGTGTCCTTCCTCTTACTGACGCAGACTCAGACCTGGAGGAGTTTGACCTGAGGAAATACAAAGTCTCAGAGACAGCTCTCCTGGGTCTGCTGCCGGTGGTCAAAGCCTCCACCAAAGCCCTGTGAGTCCAGACTGTGTTTAAACTCATGTGTCATGGTTCTAGTCTCTAATGTCCCTCTCTGTCTCAGTCTGTCCCTCTGTGGACTGTCTCTTCACTGCTGTGGTCCTCTGGCCTCAGTCCTCAGCTCCTCCAGTCTCACACATCTGGATCTCAGTCACAACGACCTCCAGGACTCAGGAGTGGAGCTGCTGTGTGACGGACTGAAGAGCGCCCCTGCAGACTGGAGACTCTCAGGTGAGTGTTGAAACTACTTCAGATTAGACTCACCTCTTCCAACTGATACAGAGAGAAATCAAATTGAAACTAGAATTAAAATGCAATACTTTATGTTCATTCAAAGCACATTTTTGTAATGTAACTGTTACAGGAGGAAACCTTTTGTCACTTTCAGTAGAATTCACACGAATATATTTTCAAGCTCATGCAGAAATGTGTAACAGCTTTTTCCGAAAAAAAATTATAATTCTTTGAAGATACTGCGCAGTGTTTTAATTTTTAGATTTTCTAAGAAAATTGTTTGTCACCAGAGCCTGTACTACGAACTTCGCTGAACTTATCCTGGATAAGTTTCTCTTACCCGGGTTGACTAACTCAGACATGAGCCTCTCTGGATAAACTGTTCTACAAAACAAGTTCACAACTGGATCTGTTAACTCTGGATTTTCTCAATGAAGCTGTGCACGTTCACAGAGCAGGGGGCGGAGTTAACGCAAACTGACCAATCAGAACAATCGAGCTGCGGACTTCAAACGTGAGGAAACGTCAATCATGAAGCAAAATATACGGGGATTAAAATCAAAGCAAAAGAAAAGCGCTGCAGCTTCAAGTTAAGCGACCAATCACAGACACAGAAGTTACGCTAGAGTTTATTTAAATGTCAGACATCACCAAACATTTAATAGATCGACTGCTTAGAATGAGCTGTGTTTTTAGTTCAGACAAGTCTTTTGTCTGAGTCAAAGTGATGCGTAAAGATCCACAATCAAATGTGCACAAAGTGCAGTCAATCAATATTTCTGACAATGAAAGAGTTTATTAATCATCACAGATTAAACAGGACTCTCTCTCTCCCTCCTCTCTCTCTCTCTCTCTTCAATCTCTCTCTCTCTCTCTCTCTCTCTCTGATGTTGTTAGTGGAAATTATGATTTCCCTCAACTGTAATCCCTGTTTAGAAAAAAAACCAAGACTCAACAGATTCAAATTCACTTTGATCAAAGGGAAAACACGCAATGTTACAAAAACATGTCTTTCCTGATCTAAACCCTATAACGTCTCCATCTTGATCTTGTCCCATAATTTGACGTCATCATGTTGTCGACACCGCTGTGTGCTCACAAAGAACCAGAGTCCAAAGTGTCTCTTTTATCTGTCCTCCTGAAGTCTCCTTTTAGCATCATTACTCGATTGGTCCTCCAAGTCTTAGGTTCTCGCCATTTTTGGTTGTCGCTTCTCAGAATGTCCACTCGATGATCGAGACTCAGACTCAGACTTGGAGACCACAGTCAGAACTTGAACCTTGTCGATTTCAAAACCCGAGCAAGATCAGCAGTCTGTGACAGTTCAGAGGTCAACTGTAAACCAGTCCATTGGAATGTTTGTCTTCTTCAAACACACATTTAACCCTTAGCCATAGTTCCTTCACAAATGCATTTTACATCACATCATTTAAACATTTGAATGATTAGAAATTATCAATACTTTAACACACATAGAAAATATTTTTTCTAACAGATGTGCATTGTCAGATAGAGTCAGTGATTCTAACATTATCTCTGTGTCTCAGTCTGTCCCTCTGTGGACTGTCTCCTCACTGCTGTGGTCCTCTGGCCTCAGTCCTCAGCTCCTCCAGTCTCACACACCTGGATCTCAGTAACAACGACCTCCAGGACTCAGGAGTGGAGCTGCTGTGTGACGGACTGAAGAGCGCCCCTGCAGACTGGAGACTCTCAGGTGAGTGTTGAAACTACTTCAGATCAGACTCACCTGTTCCAACTGATACTGAGAGAAATCAAATTGAAACTAGAATTAAAATGCAATACTTTATGTTCATTCAAAGCACATTTTTGTAATGTAACTGAAACCTTTTGTCACTTTCAGTATAATTCACATGAATATATTTTCAAGCTCATGCAGAAATGTGTAACAGCTTTTTCAGAAAAGTAAGAATTCTTAGAAGATACAGTGCAGTAGTGTGATTTTTATTTTCCCCACAAAGTGTTTTTTAGTTTTAGATTTTCTAAGAAAGACTGTTTGTCTCCAGAGCCTGTACTACGAACGTCGCTGAACTTATCCTGGATAAGTTTCTCTTACCCGGGTTGACAAACCCAGACATGAGTCTCTCTGGATAAACTGTCCTACGAAACAAGTTCACAACTGGATCTGTTAACTCTGGATTTTCTCAATGAAGCTGTGCACGTTCACAGAGCAGGGGGCGGGGTTAACGCAAACTGACCAATCAGAACAACCGAGCTGCGGACTTCAAGCGTGAGGAAATGTCAATCATGAAGCAATATATACGGGGATTAAAATGAAAGCAAAGGAAAATTGATGCAATTTCAAGTGAAGTCTGCGCTTAAGCGACCAATCACAGACACAGAAGTGACACTACAGAGTTTATTTAAATGTCCTGCATGGATATAACAGACTAAAGCACAAATGTGCAACATCACCAAACATTTAATAGATCGACCGCTTAGAATGAGCGGTGTTTTTAGTTCAGACAAGTCTTTTGTCTGAGTCAAAGTGATGCGTAAAGATCCACAGTCAAATGTGCACAAAGTGCAGTCAATCAATATTTCTGACAATGAAAGAGTTTATTAATCATCACAGATTAAACAGGACTTTCTCTCTCTCTCTCTCTCTGATGTTGTTAGTGGAAATTATGATTTCCCTCAACTGTAATCCCTGTTTAGAAAAACAACCAAGACTCAACAGATTCAAATTAGAATAAGATTCACTTTGATCAAAGGACAAAACACGCAATGTTACAAAAACATGTCTTTCCTGATCTAAACCCTATAACGTCTCCATCTTGATCTTGTCCCATAATTTGATGTCATCACGTTGTCGACACCGCTGTGTGCTCACAAAGAACCAGAGTCCAAAGTGTCTCTTTTATCTGTCCTCCTGAAGTCTCCTTTTAGCATCATTAACTCGATTGGTCCTTCAAGTCTTAGGTTCTCGCTAGTGATGCGCAACCCGCGGGACCCGCGGGTCGGGCTGGAGAAATTGCGACTTCAGTGCGGGGCAGGCTGAGGCGGGTCAGTTTTAGACAACAATCATTTTCGTTGCATATCTTACAAATCACTTAGATCGCACCCCATAAACTGAAGCATGCTCTGTTCTCTAGACCAGGGGTTCCCAAACTTTTCAGACCGGGACCCCAAAACAACCATGCCAGCGACTCATGACCCCTCTTCAATATCAAATAGACCTTTCTAATGATGAATTTGCTCAAAAAAGGGTTTTAATCTTAAAAATATTAAGTAGTTTATTGTGTTATGTGACGGAATTCATTACAACATACTGTTTTCAGTGTAAATAATTGATTAAATACAGAATAATATTTATAAAATTACATCTCAAAATCATCTCGCGACCCCCAGAATTTGCTTCGCGACCCCCCAGGGGTCCCGACCCCCACTTTGGGAACCACTGCTCTAGACGATCTGTGTAACAGCATCACACAGTGAGGAGAGAATCTGCTCCTTTATTGGTCAAAGCCACTGCTGTTGCAAGAACAACACTATCTGCGTCATGTGAAACAAACACAGACCGGACCATTGCGCTCTTGGACTTTATTATTTTGTGTTTTGTTGGATCTACCTAACAACCTGCCTCATGTGAGCTGCTCGGTGCGAACATGGATCGAAGAGCGCGGACATTTGCTTTCATTTTAGACGAGAAAGAGGAAAAAAAAAATTGAGTGTGAAATAGAGATTGACCGATAGGGGTTTTTGGGTGGCCAATGCCGATGTTTACATGATTTTGACAGCCGATGCCGATTTCAGTGGCCGATATATATTTTTTTTCCGATTTCAAGGCCAATATATACATTTTGAATTCAGCAGGATAACAAATAATGCATAAAAAATAAAAGTACATACTTAAATACTGTCTAATGAATAATACACATGTATATTACTTATTTAACATTACAGTTTTAAAGTTATTCTAGTGCAGAGGTATTTTCTCAGTGTCATAAAAGTCAAAAAGTGCAGTGTGATGCATAACTGTAACACCAAATTATATTTAAAAATGTCAAAATTGTAGTTCATTGAATAAACTCAGTTTTACATAATAATATTACCAGTATTCATGAGTTTCAATATTTTGTAGGATCAGAATGTTATTTCATTTTGTTTAGGCTGAACAAAAAAATTATAAAACCAAGCTCATGGTTTTAGCTTTAGCTACTCATAGAACTATAGTTACACATGGTAACTAACATTTTCAGTCCTTATGAAAACCTGGTCCAGTTCTGGGATAGTCCTGGTTAAAACCAGCTCAGTGCTCACTAAATACACAGTGGGAAGTGAAACAATCCCATTTTTTAACGTTTTCAAAGTAAACATCACAGACACGTGTGTAAAAGTTTGCGCATTGCCGCTGATCGAGCGCCGGTTCTCCGCGGGCATTTCTTAATGAGGTTTTATCGGTTTGAAGTCTTTAATGGGCCATATCTCCGTCATTTCAACACTCAGACGGAGCTCAGACTCGTCTCTGTCCCGCTGTCTGTGCACCTTTCTTCCTCGTGTCCACTGCAATAACTACAGCGGAAGAGATCCTCTGTGTGTGGACTGTTTATGAGAGAGAGGGAGAGAAAGGGGCGCCGCAGCCGAGCGGGGCACTTTCATTCAATCAGGGGTGGACTGGGGATAAAAAACAGCCCTGGACACTAGCCAGCCCCAGCCCAATCCATATTATGCGGCAATAAATTCTAAATGTTAAAGACTTGTTTTTTCCCACTTAAAATACAGTACATAGCAATTCTGGCTCAATTTGTTTAATTATTTTATACTATATAGACTAAAATGTGAGTAATAGTGCATGGGTACAATGTTTGAGCATACATTTTCTCCCTGGTCTGGGGGTTTGGGGGCCCTCCCCAGAAAATTTTGAGAAAACAGGTGTCATTTCCTGTAATTTGGTGAGTTTTAGACTTGTTTTTATATACTCAAGGAAAAAAGAAACGCAACACTCAGTTTTCTGAGTTTTTGGGGGCAGAATAATTTTCTTTTTGAGATCCGCCTATTTCATATGAACCCTACATCCATTTCTAATCCTCAGACCAACTCTTGTGGCGTTTACACATTTTGGAGTCCAAGAACACAACCAAACAATAGAGCAACCCCCAAACCAAAAGTGACAGGAGTTTCATCAGACTGTCAATAGTTCACGTGACCCCCGTTGTCCTCATGGATCGGCAGTAGTGTCTGAGTTGATCCTGTGGAATTGCCACCCATTCTTCCACCAGTGCCGCCCTCAGCTGCTGCTGAGTTTCTCCTATAGTGTCCTGTACACCCAATCTCGGCCATCTGCTCTGAAGCACTGGAACCTTTTTTTGTCACTGAACACGACTTGGGACCACCTCTGCAAAGTCCAATGACGATGTGCAGTGCACCATTCAACCCCAGCTCGGCGATGTTGGGGGTAACCACTGATCCAACATATGGCCAGTATGGTCGAATACAGGTCAGCATGGAGGCAATTACGGATGGTTCTGGCCGACACTGGCCTGTGATGTGTCCCAATGGTCTCGGCTGTGGGCCTGATGGCGGCTGAACCTGTCACTGAGATGTGCGGGGCGGTTGGCGCCGTCTTGTGCAGCGGTCATTACACGGGGGTGACCAGTACGAGGGCGGTCGTTAGAGGAACCAGTGACCTGGTATCGCTTCGTAAGACGACTAATGGTGGAGCGGTGGACTCCAAACATCCTGGAGACAGATAAACAACACAAACCAGCTTGGAGCAGCCAATTGCTCGATCCCTCTCTGGTTGCGACAATCGTGGCATCGTGAAGAAGTGTGTTTTTGGCTTCATTCTGGTGGCTTTTTATAGAGAAGACTTGAACACAGTTAACCAGCGGTCAAAGTTAACTCTGAGTTTCAAACATGATTTTGTGTGAATAAACGACCCTGTAATGCACTCTTTATTGTTCTCACAATCAGTCAAGCCAAACCAAGAAATTTGTTCACCTGTGTTCAGCTTACTGTGGACTGAAATCATGGTGCTAGCCTGTTTTTCCAAATGTACTCGTTTTCTAAGGAATTTTTGAAAATTAAAATGTTGCGTTTCTTTAAGATAACCTGAAATGAATAGTTTTATTATTAAACTATCAGCAGGTCAGCAAGTTTGCATTTGGTGCCCCTTGGTGGTTGGTTTATAAGACAATAATTAAGAGGCCCTTTATAGAATTCAAAGTATATAAATAGACTAAATAGTAGCTTTGAAGACAGGAGGGTCTGAAAATCTGTTTTTTTGTTTTTTAGACCAACAAATGCAGTATTTTACTAAAGTTAGTTTATGTGTTATTTTGTCCCATATTATGTTTACACTTCTCACAAAGATTCACATTGGGTTTTTGTGCATTTCTATTTTCTGTTTGGTGTATTTCTCAGTGGGGCCCTAGCCCTCTATGTCCCCTCCTCTCTCGCCTGTGCTCCGCCCCTGCTCTCTCTCTCTCTTCAGTGCGCACAAAACACAGGCGCCTGACGAGCTGCATCCTGACACTTGTGGACAGTCACAGAAATCCTAATGTTGAAAACTTTAGTCAGAAACAAATAAACTCATGCTTAGTGTTTTATCCACCTTCAAAGTCTAGAGAAATCTGCCGTACATTGCCGCGATAAATTCGTCGCAGTAATTTACATGACTAAGAGACGTATAAGTTCATCTGCTGTTTATACTCGTAACTTTGTGAATATTTGTCATATTGATGCGAAATAAAGACTGGCTAACAGCTTATGGGGGTTGCCAAAGTTTCCAGAGTGTTTGATTTTACGCTATTGGCTGTTAATGATCAGACCAATGTGCAGACGTCTGTCACTCAGCGGCCGGGGCTGACACTCCTCTCATCACAGTGCTCTCTCCACACATTTACAGCCGCTGTCTGTATGGCCGGGTCTGTGCTCTCTGACTGTCCTGCTTTCCCTCTCAACTTCTCACATGCGTCTGTCTTCTCCCTGGCTGCCGCGCTGCGCAACTGTGTGGATGTGGCCGCTGCTCCCTAATCAGCTGTTTTTAAAAAAAATGTAGCCTACCAGAGGCCACCGGCCCATTGAGCGAGCGGCCGTTCTGTGCTTCTCCAGAATGCACCTATGGCCAGTCCGCCCCTGCATTCATGCATCGAGTTGCGTTAATGCCGACAAAATAATTTATCACAATAAAGCACGTGGTGCGTTCAT
This sequence comes from Mugilogobius chulae, assembly GCA_038363315.1. Lineage (NCBI taxonomy): Eukaryota > Metazoa > Chordata > Actinopteri > Gobiiformes > Gobiidae > Mugilogobius > Mugilogobius chulae. The sequence continues at coordinate 91,171 of JBBPFD010000071.1, forward strand.
CTCCTGTTTTATCAGTAGCCTTTCTTTTGACAGGATCCTGTCCATGTTGCAGCTCTGCTCGCTGCTGTTGTTGTCACCGTGGAGGCATTCTCTGTATTTTTCCTGCTTCCACTTGTATTTTTAAGCGCTTTGAGAAGTGCTGCTATAGCTTGAAAAGAGAAAAGAATACCATGTTTTTTTCTCCGCTCAACTTTGGTGCTGAGGCAGAGCGCAGCGCCCAGTGCTCCTTCCCCGCTCAAGTGCGTGTAGAGGTCCCTCGGCTATGGCTGCCCAGGCGGTGCCTGATCAAAAAACTGACTTTTTCTTTTCGATAATTATTGTTTTCTAGTTTTTCTTTACGAAATGTGAAACTGAATAACTATAAAGAAATTAAATATATGTACTGTATATAAAAAAAATAATAATAATAAAAATCGTCCTTCAAGACCAAAATTGAGGCTGATGGCCGATATTTAAAAATTGCAAATATCAACCGGCCGATATATTGGTCAATCTCTAGTGTGAAATGCCAAGGATAATTTGAAATGCCTGCGTTAAGATGAAAGCGTAACAAAAACATCAGTTTGACTAAAATGGGTTCTGAGAGGTAAGTCATCTACACATCTACTTAATACTGGATGAATATTGTTCACTTTTCCCTACATTAAAGTCAGCTGTAATGTTACTTTTGGCTGTTTGGTCCACTCGAGCCTTGAACGTTGATAGATTGTATGCAATATTATAGCCTATGCGGGCGCGGGACGGGACGGGTTGTACAAATACACTCGGCTGTGCAAGGCGGGTTGGGGCGGGTCATGTATTGTCAAAAGTGCGGCACCCGCGGGTTGTTAAAATGCCTGACCCGCGCATCACTAGTTCTTGCCATTTTTAGTTGTCGCTTCTCAGAATGTCTACTCGATGATCTCATCCAAATATCCAGACTCAGACTCAGACTTAGAGACCACAGTCAGAACTTGAACCTTGTCGATTGCAAAACCCAAGCAAGATCAGCAGTCTGTGACAGTTCAGAGGTCAACTGTAAACCAGTCCATTGGAATGTTTGTCTTCTTCAAACACACATTCTTTCACATAATGCATTTTATATCACATCATTTAAACATTTGAATGATTAGAAATTATCAATACTTAAACACACATAGAAAATATTTTTTCTAACAGATGTGCATTGTCAGATAGAGTCAGTGATTCTAACATTATCTCTCTGTCTTAGTCTGCGTGCGTGTGGACTGTCTCCTCACTGCTGTGGTCCTCTGGCCTCAGTCCTCAGCTCCTCCAGTCTCACACACCTGGATCTCAGTCACAACGACCTCCAGGACTCAGGAGTGGAGCTGCTGTGTGACGAACTGAAGAGCGCCCCCTGCAGACTGGAGACTCTCAGGTGAGACGCTCCCATGATGCACTCTGCTCCTTGTGCCCACATGAGTGTAATGCTGTGTGTCTTTAGGCTGTCTGGATGTCTGGTCTCAAAAAGGGGCGGGGCTGCTCTGGACTCAGCTCTAAGCTCCGCCCACTCCCATCTGACAGAGTTAGATTTGAGCTACAACCATCCAGGCCCCTCAGCAGAGCTCCTGACCGTTCTACGGGACGACCCCACTGCCCCCTGGACTCTCTCAGGTCTGCTCCTGGTTCAGTGGGTCTCTGGTCCATGGTTGGTCCAGGTCTTGGTCTCTGGTCTGGTCTAAACTGGACTTGTGTGTTTCAGGTTGGTTCCTGCTGGAGAACAGTGGATGGTCCCAGGTCTGAGGAAGTGTGAGTCTCTGTATTTCATTCACTTCATCAAAACAATAACATTATGTTTTGTCACTTTATCAGACTTCTGCTTTTCACAGTTTTAGAGGAAATATATGTATATCTGACCTCACAACAAAGAAGACCACCAAACACAAATACAGTCACAAGTTTGACATTTTTATTCAATGCAGAGGATCACTAATAGAATGAGGTAGATTGGTACTAGGGCTGTGCAATCAATCAAATCAATTCTGATTATTGATCCAATGGATTTCAATTATGATTTACTGTATATAATTCTGATTATTATTTTGTCCATATTTGAATAGCTTTAATTAGTCCAAAGCACAAGATTCAAATGTAGATAATATACAGTGCCTTGCGAAAGTATTCAACCCCCTTGAACTTTTCTACATTTTCTCTTATTATGACCACAAAAATCAAACATATTTCACTGAAACTTTGTGTGAAAGACCAACACTAAGTTGCACACAACTGTGAAGTAGAAGAACAGTCATACATGATCTATTTTTTTTTTTTTTACAAATTAAAAGCTGAAAAGTAGGCGTGCAAAATTATCCAACCCACTTTTTTCTGAGTGCAACACATTGCTTTTAGAGGCTTTAGAAGGTTCCAATGTTGACCTAACAAATAAATAAAGTCCACCTGTGTGTAATCTACTCTCAGTATAAATGTAGCTGTTCTGTAAAAATCTCAGAGGTTTGTTTGAGAGTACCGGGGAGCAGTCAGCACCATGAAGTCAAAAGAACACACCACACAGGTCAGGGATAAAGCTGTGAAGAAGTATAAAGCAGTATTAGGTTATAAAAAGATTTCCAAGGCTCTAAACGTCTCACAGAGCACTGTTTACACCATCATCCATAAATGTAAGGAGTATGGCACAACTGCAAATCTACCAAGACCAGGCTGTCCACTTAAACTTACAGTCTGAACAAGGAGAGAACTGGTCAGAGATGTAGCCAAGAGGCCCATGGTGACTCTGGAGGAACTGCAAAGATCTACAGCTCAGGTTAGAGAATCTGTCAACAGTACAACTTTTAGTAGTGCACTACACAAATCTGGCCTTTATGGAAGAAAGCCATTGCTGAAAGAAAGCCATAAGAAATCCTGTTTGCAGTTTGCCAAAAGCCATGTGGGGGACACAGTAACCATGTGGAGGAAGGTGCTCTGGTCAGATGAGACCAAAATTGAACTTTTTGGCCAAAATGCAAAACGCTATGTGTGGCAGAAACCTAACATTGCTCATGACTCTGAATGCACCATCCACACAATCAAAAATACAAGTGCATTATTTTCTTCACATGCTTTTCTTCAGCAGGGACAGGGAATATGGTCAGAGTTGATGGAAAGATGGATGGAGCCAAAGACAGGGCAATATTGGAAGAAAACTTATTGGAGTCTGAAAACACTTGAGACTGGGGCGGAGGTTTATCTTTCAACAGGACAACGACCCCAAACATAAAGCCAAGGCTACATTGGAATGGTTTAAAACAAAACATATTCATGTCTTAGAATGGCCCAGACAAAGCCCAGACCTAAATCCAATCGAGAATCTGTGGCAAGATCTGAAAACTGCTGTTCACAAACACACTCCATCTAATCTGACTGAGCTGGAGCTATTTTGCAAAGAAGAATGGGCAAAAATGTCAGTCTCAAGATGTGGAAAGCTGGTAGAAACATACCCAAAGAGACTTGGAGCTGTAATTGCAGCAAAAGGCGGTTCCAGAAAATATTGACTCAGAGGGTTTGGATAATATTGCACGCCATAGTTTTCAGTTTTTTATTTGTAAAAAAAAAAAGTACTCATGTTTGACTGCCCTTTTCCTTCACAATTGTGTGCAACTTAGTGTTGGTCTTTCACACAAAGTTTCAGTGAAATATGTTTATGTTTGTGGGCATAATAAGAGAAAATGTAGAAAAGGTCAAGGGGGTTGAATACTTTTGCAAGGCACTGTATATCTCATCAGCTGTCTGTTGTGGATGCTTGGTGCTATTTAAATCTCCCAAACCTCAGAGTTTACGTCGTCTAACTTCTGTAGATCTTTATATTAACTGATTTATCTCTGAAATAACTCATTCTTAAGCCCCATTGTCCCACCATAAACTACTTACTGTCCATTTTACAGGGTCAATACAGAACAACTAAAGTTTGGCAAATGAAATACTTGATACAGAGACAAAAATGAGGCAGAAATGAAAGAACTTCGAGTTAAAAGAGAAAAAAAAAACTAAGTATTTTTTACAGTTTTACACAGTTACCCCGGGCTCACACTGCATCCAGTCCAACTCCGGTGCAGTCACCGGACCGGTCTTGCTACGGTGGTTTGCAGTCCTGCTGCCGAGCTCACGAGACCCCGAACTCACGGAGGTTCACGCTCAACTTGGGAGAATACGCGATCGCTGAGCACTTTTTCTCTCTCTCTCTCTTTCGCTGAGCACATGTATAGGTAAACAAAGAACACATGCGCCGAGTTTTGGGCTTGTTTCACGTCAGTTGATTTTCTGTTTGATTTTTTTGTCGCACAATGGGTAGGTATGGAAGGTTTATTTACATTCTATGTGTTACATAATCGTGTAAATGTCGTATTTTGACGTATTTTGTATTATCAGTGGTAATGTAATGATTTTATTTTGAAAACTACCGGATTCACTTCACCCGCGCTCGCTTGGTTTCCTGTTTATCGTGTCTTGTTTTCACAACTTCATCAAAAAGGGCTCCGGTGCGCTCCGGCGTCCGGCCAAAATTTGAAACAAACGAAACGGATTCGGAGCGCCGGATTGGCCGTACCGGAGACACCGGACTGGACTATACGCCATGTGAGTCACTCTCTGACTTTTCAAGTTAAGTAAAGACTCCGGTGGCTGCACCAGAGTTGGACTGGATGCAGTGTGAGCCCGGGGTTACACTTGAGTTTTAAAATGTGATAATAAAAAAAACTATTGAACATTTAGTCAACATTTGTGTCTGTAAAAAATAACCCAATTGTAATATTGTTATAATTGACAGTATTATTTACTCTAATCCAACTAAATGATTGAAAACAGTTTGTCGGAGCTACAATCCTAAACATGTGATGTGTTTGTGTCCTCAGATTCCTGCGAGTTTTCTCTGGATCCAAACACAGCTCACAGAAAACTCAAACTGTCTGAGGACAAACGGACAGTGACCAGAGTGAGAGAGGAGCAGCAGTATCGACGTCATAAGGACAGATTTACAGACTATGAACAGGTCCTGAGCTACACTGGCCTGAGGGGGCGCTGTTACTGGGAGGTGGACTGGAGTGGTGTTAGTGTTTCTATAGCAGTGAGTTACAGAGGAATCAGACAGAGAAAAGAGACAGAGGAGTGTTGGTTTGGAGGCAATGATCAGTCCTGGAGTCTGAGGATCATTGAAGGACGTTACTATTTCTATCACAACAACAGACACACAGACCTCTTCTCCTCCTCACGTCCCTCAGGTCGAGTGTCTGTGCTGTTGGACTCTGAAGCTGGATTTCTGTCCTTCTATGACATCGGCTCTGATGGAAAACTGTCCCACATCCACACCTCCAGCTGCTCCTTCACTGAGCCTCTGTTTCTTGGGTTTAGACTGTTGTCTGTAGGTGACTTTGTGTCTGTGGTGGATCTGAGGAGAGCGTCCCCTGGTGGACGTCTGTGACTCTTCACAGACCCAGTTGCCTTTTAACTACATTGTAAAAAAGACCTTTCAAAAAATAAGAAATATTTTCTTATTTTGAGGTAAAAATGTCTTGTTTCAAGTAAAATAATCTGCCAGTGCAGTAAGAAAATTTGACTAACCCAGTTGTTTTGAGCAGAAAATGCTAGTTTCTAGTTCTCTTGACAACACGATGGCGCAGCGGTTAGCGCTCTAGCCTCATAGCAAGAAGGTCATGGGTTCAACGCCCGGGGACTTTCTATGTAAAGTTTGTATGTGCTCCCCATGTCTGCGTAGGTTTCCTCCGTGCACTCCGGTCTCCTTCTACAACCAAAAACATGTCCAGTGTGCCTCCCCAGAACTACAGATCGAAATTATCTGTAAAAGCTAGAATCTGGTACAAGCATCTCTGCCATTGTGCTAAATGTAATTGACCTTTCGCCGAGCCCCGCCCCCCTTAGTTACTGTTGCTACGCCCGTCAAATATGACAGCGTGCCATAGACTTCAATGACAACAAGAAGTACACCTGTTCACGTTAGTGACTTTTTTAAAGCAATTTTTCCGCGATATCCTCTAGATCGAGGCAAAAGGGGTTCACTATGCAGCGGAGGGATTTATTCAAACCATTAAAATACGCAACGGAGGGGACATAACTCCTATGGAGGCTAATGCTACTGGTCTCGAGCTAAATCAGAGAAACCCATGATTTTTACGTTACCTCAAATGCAACAAGCACAGCCTTGTCCTGCTCTTTCACTGCCGGGTAAGTTCGCTTTCATATGTTGAGGTCTATTTTTCTCTATTGCAAGAATATTGTTCATTTACGAGGTATGTTAGCGATCTAAACCTACCCGTGTTGGCTAAAGCTAAGAGGCTCGCTAAACTTAGCAGCTTAGAGCGTAACTTCTGCCAATTATATCCTCGTCGTGGTATAACTTTGGTCTAGTTTGTGTTTTTGCCTCTAGATCTAAGCACAGCAAGTCCATAGCTATAGTTAAACATTAGTTTTACCTTTGAGCAGACATTTGTTCGATATATTTAGCTGGTAGAGGAGCCGTCCCGAGCCGCCCGTACTGTTTAATCCATTGTAGGCACCGCTCCAGTTGTTTCCGGCTTTAGAAATGGAAAGAACACAACTCCTCTGGTCAATATTTCGGGGTATCTGCGGTCCAGTTTACAAAAACCATAGGCGCATCGCTTCACCATCTTGCTTGGAGCTCAAGATCTGACGGACCATATTTACATAGCAACGGTTGCTACGATGTTTGATTGGACAAAAGCCGTTTTGGGGTGGGGCTCGGCGAAAGGTCAATTGTACATTGTCCTTAATAAACATTACTTCTAATTTTTTTTTTTTTATTCAAGCAGTTATGTCTTAAAACAGATACAAATTTGCTTAAAATAAGTTTTTATGTCTAGATAAGGTAAATCAGGATAGAATATCTTAAAACAAGTCACATAATCTTCTTAAGACTTGGTCTTATTAAGTGAAAAAATCTTAAAATTAGACTTTAAAGATTAAAATGCTTAATTCAAGTCATTTTGTCTAAGTTAGATTTTTCTTTTTTGCAGTGATATTTTTTATTGTTTTCCACCGTCTGAAAATAATACTAAGCTCCTGAAAATAGAAGATAAAAAAAGAAAACTGTAAGACTTGTATTAACGTCAAATGAGCCGTTCTGGGATGAATCAGACTCATTTTTATTCTAAACTTACAAAATACAAACTGACTTGGACTTGTCTTATGTGTTGGTTCATAAAAGACAACTTATGCTCCGACACAAGTCAGTGTTCAATCATTAATATCTTGCAATTATTTCTTCTTTATAGTTTCTTTTGACTTTGATTCTATCTTTACTTAGTTTAAGGCGAATATTCAAACTATTCCACAGTTTTACACCACAAATACAAACACAAAAACTCTTTCTGACTGTGCGTAATGTTCTCATCTTAAACTGTAAAAACTCTTTCTTGGAACATAGACTGTATTTGTCTCGGCAGCAGCTTATTACCAGCTTTATACATTATCTGTGCAGTTTTAAAAAGATCTTTTGAACGTAAGAATAAGTGACGAGTACGTTCATAAAAACTCACATTGTGAATCATTCTGACGGCTCGCTTCTGCAATATTCACAGTGGTTGTAAAGCACGTTTAAGTGTTTCCCAGACTTCAAGACAATAGGATAATAATGAAACTACTCTATAATGACATTAATATCTGCGTTATGCTGGACCCAAATACAACTCAAAGATTCTCTGTCACACGATCGCTCCGCCAAGGTTGTCCAATGTCCCCGTTTTTGTTTTTGTGAACAGTTGAGCTCCTCTCTATTCATATAAAAACAGTTTGGTCAAAGGTATTGATATATTTAGTAAAGAAGTCAAAATCACCCAATGAGCCGATGACACTGCCTTGTTTCTTTCAGACAAACGTCAGGTTGCAGAAGCTGTAGCTGTACTTTCTTAAATATTACAAAATCTGGAAACTTTTTACTTTTACTTCTTACATTTTCAATAAATCTCTGTACTTTCTACTCCTACAATTTAAAAACAAGTGAGTTACTTTATGAGCCCATATATTTTCCTCTTAATACCAGATCAGACCTGCTGTGCCACCGTGAATCACTAAAAACTTTATATTTTCTATTTATCAAATGATAAAAGTCAAATGAATTGTATTTAATTTACTATAAAGCCCATCTCACTCTCCACAACATCACAGACCAACTTGCACACTGCAACAAATGTATTTCTAGATTGGTCAAATGTCTTGTAATTCTGGATTTGAACCTTTATTATTGGTATTTTTCTGATTAAGGTGGTGTTACTTGATTTACCTGGATTATATGACTTGTTTCAATACATTTGTTTCAAATTATTGCTAATAACTTTGTACTTTTACTTGAGCACAGGCCCGGCGTGGCTAATCGGGAGAGTCGGGAGAATTCCCGAAGGGCCGGGGACTTTGAGGGCCGGTGTGGCTCAAGTACATGTCAATACAGATGTGACTGGAGCGGCCCGAGCCCCGTCCCAAGTCAGCCCACATTTCCCGCTCTGTTGCCGGATTGGACCAAGACGCAGAGACGTGCTGAAAGCACGAGGGTAGTCGCTCTAGAGCAGAGGTGAACCCGAGGCTTGCGAGCCGCGTGCGGCTATTGACCAATCAGAGTGCGGCTCTTTGGCTCATTCAGAAACATTAGCGCCTCCACACGCTCTCTCTTTCCCTCTCGCAGACATGAGGGAGAGAGAGCTGCATGTGCGTAAAGCTGCTGTGACTGTAA